>JASANE010014158.1:0-49343 GCA_030248225.1 Trileptium ribeirensis
TATACATTCGTGATATAATATCCTTGGAACAAGTACCCGGCACACGCTGACACCATGGTACAACCTGCCACATACATAATTACCTGTTCCAAACAGAGCCAGGCACCCAACTAATGACCCCATCAACAAAAGTAGAACTTAATGACCTCCATTAAAAACGAAAATTTGGGATCCTCGGATCCTCGGTGTTTCTGCTGCTCCCCCTATACTACTTTGCATGTCTGTATTTATATACACAATAAACATCTATACGTATGCATGTATGCTAGACATATATATATATATACCTACACATATATACATCCACCATCTCCAACACATGACTCATCACCCCAACCTCCTCCGGGAGGGGGGGTAAAACCGCCATTTTTCATCTACTATGATCTCTCTTTTTGGACTGAACATGCCTGACAGACCATAAGAACCAGCCAGTTCTTTAATCGTCTAAGCGTGTTAAATAATCTCTCTTTTTTTGGAGTGAACATGCATGCCTGACAGAGCAGAAGAACAAGTTCTTTGATCGTCTAAGCCTGCTAAATGATCTCTCTTTTTTGGACTGGCCAAGCCTAACAGAGCTTAAGAACCAGATCTTTAATCGTCTAAGTGTGCTAATTGATATCTCTTTTTTGGAGTGAGCATGCATGCCTGACAGAGCATAAGAATCAGCTTGTAATCATCTAAGCGTGCTTAATAACCTCTCTTTCTCGACTGAACATGCCCGACAGAGCATAAGAACCAGTTCTTTAATCGTATAATCGGCTAAATGATCTCTTTTTGAATTGAACATGTCTGACAGAGCATAAGAACCAGTTCTTTAGTTGTCTAAGCGTGCTAAATGATCTCTCTTTTTGGACTAAACATGCCTGACAGTGCATAAGAACGATTCTTTAATCGTATAATCGGCTAAATGATCTCTTTTTGAATTGAACATGTCTGACAGAGCATAAGAACCAGTTCTTTAGTTGTCTAAGCGTGCTACACAATCTCTCTTTTTGGACTGAACATGCCTGACAGACCATAAGAACCAGCCAGTTCTTTAGTTCTTTAATCGTCTAAGCGTGCTAAACAATATCTTTTATTGGAGTGAACAAGCATGCCTGGCAGAGCATAAGAACCAGTTCTTTAATCGTCTAAGCGTGCTGAATGATCTCTCTTTTTGGACTGAACATGCCTGACAGACCATAAGAACCAGATAGTTCTTTAATCGTCTAAGCGTGTTAAATAATCTCTCTTTTTTTGGAGTGAACATGCATGCCTGACAGAGCAGAAGAACAAGTTCTTTGATCGTCTAAGCCTGCTAAATGATCTCTCTTTTTTGGACTGGCCAAGCCTAACAGAGCTTAAGAACCAGATCTTTAATCGTCTAAGTGTGCTAATTGATATCTCTTTTTGGAGTGAACATGCATGCCTGACAGAGCATAAGAATCAGCTTGTAATCATCTAAGCGTGCTAAATGATCTCTCTTTTTAGACTAAACATGCCTGACAGTGCATAAGAACGATTCTTTAATCGTATAATCGGCTAAATGATCTCTTTTTGAATTGAACATGTCTGACAGAGCATAAGAACCAGTTCTTTAGTTGTCTAAGCGTGCTACATAATCTCTCTTTTTGGACTGAACATGCCTTACAGACCATAAGAACCAGCTCTTTAATCGTCTAAGCGTGCTAAATGCTTTCTGTCTTTTAGAGTGAACATGCATGCCTGACAGAGCATAGCAACCAGGTATTTAATCGTCTAAGCGTGGTAAGTGATCTCTCTTTTTGAGTGAACATGCATGCCTTACAGAGCATAAGAACTAGTCCTTTAATCGTCTAAGCGTGCTAAATGATCTCTCTTTTCGGAGTGAACATGCCTGACAGAGCATAGGAACCAGTTCTTTAATTGTCTAAGCGTTCTAAATAATCTCTTTTTTGGACTGAACATGCCTGACAGAGCATAAGAACCAGTTCTCTAATCGTCTATGCGTGCTAAATGATCTCTCTTTTTGGACTAAACATTCCTGCCAGAGCAAAAGGGCGAATTCTTAAATCGTCTAAGCCTGCTAAATGATCTCTCTTTTTGGATTAACCATGCGTGAGAGCATAGGAACGAGTTCTTTAATCGTCTAAGCGTGCTAAATGACTTCTTCTTTGGACTGAACATGCCTGACAAGCATAGGAACCAGTTTTTTAATTGTCTAAGCGTGCTAAATAATCCCTCTTTTTGGATTAAACATGCCTGGAAGACCATAAGAACCAGTTCTTTAATCGTCCAAGCGTGCTAAATGATGCCTCTATTTGGACTGAACTTGCCTGTCAGACCATAAGAATCAGTTCTTTAATCGTCTAGGCGTGCTAAATGATCTCTCTTTTTGGGAGTGAACATGCATGCCTGACAGAGCATAAGAACCAGTTCTTTAATCGTCTAAGCGTGCTAAATAATCTCTCTTTTGTGGAGTGAACATGCATGCCTGACAGAGCAGAAGAACAAGTTCTTTGATAGTCTAAGCGTGCTAAATGATCTATCTTTTTTGGACTGACCAAGCCTAACAGAGCTTAAGAACCAGATCTTTAATCGTCTAAGCGTGCTAATTGATATCTCTTTTTTGGAGTGAACATGCATGCCTGACAGAGCATAAGAATCAGCTTGTAATCATCTAAGCGTGCTTAATAACCTCTCTTTCTGGACTAAACATGCCTGACAGAGCATGAGAACGATTCTTTAATCGTCTAATCGGCTAAATGATCTCTTTTTGAATTGAACATGTCTGACAGAGCATAAGAACCAGTTCTTTAGTTGTCTAAGCGTGCTAAATAATCTCTCTTTTTGGATTAAACATGCCTGGAAGACCATAAGAACCAGTTCTTTAATCGTCCAAGCGTGCTAAATGATGCCTCTATTTGGACTGAACATGCCTGTCAGACCATAATAATCAATTCTTTAATCGTCTAGGCGTGCTAAATGAGCTCTCTTTTTGGAGTGAACAAGCATGCCTGGCAGAGCATAAGAACCAGTTTTTTAATCGTCTAAGCGTGCTAAATGATCTCTCTTTCTGGACTAAACATGCCTGACAGAGCATAAGAACGATTCTTTAATCGTCTAATCGGCTAAATGATCTGTTTTTGAATTGAACATGTCTGACAGAGCATAAGAACCAGTTCTTTAGTTGTCTAAGCGTGCTAAATAACCTCTATTTTTGGACTGAACATGCCTGATACAGCATAAGAACCAGTTCTCTGATCGTCTATGCGTGCTAAATGATTTCTTTTTTTGGACTGAACATGCCCGACAAGCATATGAACCACTTTTTTAATTGTGTAAGAGTGCTAAATAATCTCTCTTTTTGGATTGAGCATGCCTGACAGACCATAAGAACCAGTTCTTTAATCGTCCAAGCGTGCGAAATGATGCCTCTATTTGGACTGAACATGCCTGTCAGACCATAAGAATCAGTTCTTTAATTGTCCAAGCGTGGTAAATAATCTATCGTTTTGGACTGAATATGCCTGACAGAGCATAAGAACCAGCTCTTTAATCGTCTAAGCGTGCTGAATGCTTTCTGTTTTTAGAGTGAACATGCATGCCTGACATAGCATATCAACCAGTTCTTTAATCGTCTAAGCGTGCTAAATGATCTCTCTTTTTGGAGTGAACATGCCTGACAGAGCATAAGAACCAGTTCTTTAATTGTCTAAGCGTTCTAAATAATCTCTTTTTTGGACTGAACATGCCTGATAGAGCATAAGAACCAGTTCTCTGATCGTCTAAGCGTGGTAAATGATTTCTCTTTTTGGAGTGAACATGC
The DNA here is from genome assembly GCA_030248225.1 of Trileptium ribeirensis. Taxonomy (NCBI): domain Eukaryota; kingdom Metazoa; phylum Nematoda; class Enoplea; order Enoplida; family Thoracostomopsidae; genus Trileptium; species Trileptium ribeirensis. Next base: position 3,788 of record JASANE010014158.1, read on the forward strand.
ATGCCTGACAGAGCATAAGAACCAGTTCTTTAATCGTCTAAGCGTTCTAAATAATCTCTTTTTTTTGGACTGAACATGCGTGACAGAGCATAAGAACCAGTTCTCTGATCGTCTATGCGTTCTAAATGATCTCTCTTTTTGGACTAAGCATGCCTGCCAGAGCATAGGAACGAATTCTTAAATCGTCTATGCGTTCTAAATGATCTCTCTTTTTGGACTAAGCATGCCTGCCAGAGCATAGGAACGAATTCTTAAATCGTCTAAGCGTGCTAAATAATCTCTCTTTTTGGATTGAACATGCCTGACAGACCATAAGAGCCAGTTCTTTAATCGTCCAAGCGTGCTAAATGATGCCTCTATTTGGACTGAACATGCCTGTCAGACCATAAGAATCGGTTCTTTAATCGTCTAGGCGTGCTAAATGATCTCTCTTTTTGGACTGAATATGCCTGACAGAGCATAAGAACGAGTTGTTTAATCGTCTAAGCATTCTAAATGATTTCTCTTTTTGGACTGAACATGCCTTACAGAGAATAAGAACCAGTTCTTTAATTATCTAAGCGTGGTAAATAATCTATCGTTTTGGACTGAACATGCCTGACAGATTATAAGAACCAGTTCTTTAATCGTTTAAGCGTGCTAAAGAATTTCTCTTTTTGAACTGAACATGCCTGACAGAGCATAAGAACCAGTTCTTGAATCGTCTAAGCGTGCTAAACGATCTCCGTTTTGTACTGAACATGCCTGACAAAGCATAAGAACCAGTTCTTTAGTCATCTAAGCGTGTTAAATGATCTCTCTTATTGTACTGAACATGCCTGACAGAGTATAAGAACCTGTTCTTGAATCGTCTAAGCGTGCTAAAGGATATCTCTTTTTGTACTGAACATGCCTGACAGATCATAAGAACAAATTGTTTAATCGTCTAAGTGTGCTAAACGATCTCCCCGTTTTGACTGAACATGTTTGACAAAGCTTAAGAACCAGTTCTTTAGTTGTCTAAGCGTGCTAAATAATCTCTCTTTTTGGATTAAACATGCCTGGAAGACCATAAGAACCAGTTCTTTAATCGTCCAAGCGTGCTAAATGATGCCTCTATTTGGACTGAACATGCCTGTCAGACCATAAGAATCAGTTCTATAATCGTCTAGGCGTGCTAAATGAGCTCTCTTTTTGGAGTGAACAAGCATGCCTGGCAGAGCATAAGAACCAGTATTTTAATCTTCTAAGCGTGCTAAATGATCTCTCTTTTTGGACTGAACATGCCTGACAGACTATAGGAACTAGCCAGTTCTTTAATCGTCTAATCGTGCTAAATAATATCTCATTTTGGATTAAACATGCCTGGAAGACCATAAGAACCAGTTCTTTAATCGTCCAAGCGTGCTAAATGATGCCTCTATTTGGACTGAACATGCCTGTCAGACCATAAGAATCAGTTCTTTAATCGTCTAGCCGTGCTAAATGAGCTCTCTTTTTGGAGTGAACATGCATGCCTGACAGAGCAGAAGAACAAGTTCTTTGATCGTGTAAGCGCGCTAAATGATCTCCCTTTTTTGGACTGACCAAGCCTAACAGAGCTTAAGAACCAGATCTTTAATCGTCTCAGCGTGCTAAATGATCTCTCGTTTTGGAGTGAACAAGCATGCCTGACAGAGCATAAGAACCAGTTCTTTAATTGTCTAAGCGTGCTATATAATATTTTTTTGGACTTAACATGCCTGACAGACCATAAGAACCAGCCAGTTCTTTAATGGTCTAAGCGTGCTAAATGAGCTCTCTTTTCGGAGTGAACAAGCATGCCTGGCAGAGCATAAGAACCAGTTTTTTAATCGTCTAAGCGTGCTAAATGATCTCTCTTTTTGGACTGAACATGCCTGACAGACTATAGGAACCAGCCAGTTCTTTAATCGTCTAAGCGTTTTAAATAATCTCTCTTTTTTTGGAGTGAACATGCATGCCTGACAGAGCAGAAGAACAAGTTCTTTGATCGTGTAAGCGTGCTAAATGATCTCCCTTTTTTGACTGACCAAGCCTAACAGAGCTTAAGAACCAGATCTTTAATCGTCTAAGCGTGCTAAATGATCTCTCTTTTTGGAGTGAACAAGCATGCCTGACAGAGCATAAGAACCAGTTCTTTAATTGTCTAAGCGTGCTAAATAATCTTTTTTTTGGACTTAACATGCCTGGCAGACCATAAGAACCAGCCAGTTCTTTAATGGTCTAAGCGTGCTAAATGATCTCTCTTTTTCGGAGTGAACATGCATGCCTGACAGAGCATAAAAGAACAAGTTCTTTAATCGTCTAAGCGTGCTAAATGATCTCTCTTTTTGGAGTGAACAAGCATGCCTGACAGAGCATAAGAACCAGTTCTTTAATCGTCTAAGCGTGCTCAATGATCTCTCTTTTAGACGGAACATGCCTGGCAGAGCATAAGAACCAGTTCTTTAATTGTCTAAACGTGCTAAATCATCTTTTTTGGACTTAACATGCCTGACAGACCACAAGAACCAGCCAGTTCTTTAATCGTCTAAGCGTGCTAATGATCTCTCTTTATGGGAGTGAACATGCATGCCTGACAGGGCATAAAAGAACAAGTTCATTAATCGTCTAAGCGTGCTAAACAATATCTTTTATTGGAGTGAACAAGCATGCCTGGCAGAGCATAAGAACCAGTTCTTTAATCCTCTAAGCGTGCTGAATGATCTCTCTTTTTGGACTTAACATGCCTGACAGACCATAAGAACCAGCCAGTTCTTTAATGGTCTAAGCGTGCTAAATGAGCTCTCTTTTTGGAGTGAACAAGCATGCCTGGCAGAGCATAAGAACCAGTTTTTTAATCGTCTAAGCGTGCTAAATGATCTCTCTTTTTGGACTGAACATGCCTGACAGACTATAGGAACCAGCCAGTTCTTTAATCGTCTAAGCGTGTTAAATAATCTCTCTTTTTTGGAGTGAACATGCATGCCTGACAGAGCAGAAGAACAAGTTCTTTGATCGTCTAAGCCTGCTAAATGATCTCTCTTTTTTGGACTGGCCAAGCCTAACAGAGCTTAAGAACCAGATCTTTAATCGTCTAAGAGTGCTAATTGATATCTCTTTTTTGGAGTGAACATGCATGCCTGACAGAGCATAAGAATCAGCTTGTAATCATCTAAGCGTGCTTAATAACCTCTCTTTCTGGACAAAACATGCCTGACAGTGCATAAGAACGATTCTTTAATCGTATAATCGGCTAAATGATCTCTTTTTGAATTGAACATGTCTGACAGAGCATAAGATCCAGTTCTTTAGTTGTCTAACCGTGCTACATAATCTCTCTTTTTGGACTGAATATGACTTACAGACCATAAGAACCAGCTTTTTAATCGTCTAAGCGTGTTAAATGCTTTCTGTCTTTTAGAGTGAACATGCATGCCTGACAGAGCATATCAACCAGGTATTTAATCGTCTAAGCGTGGTAAATGATCTCTTTTTGGAGTGAACATGCCTGACAGAGCATAGGAACCAGTTCTTTAATTGTCTAAGCGTTCTAAATAATCTCTTTTTTGGACTGAACATGCCTGACAGAGCATAAGAACCAGTTCTCTAATCGTCTATGCGTGCTAAATGATCTCTCTTTTTGGACTAAACATTCCTGCCAGAGCATAAGGGCGAATTCTTAAATCGTCTAAGCCTGCTAAATGATCTCTCTTTTTGGATTAAACATGCGTGAGAGCATAGGAACGAGTTCTTTAATCGTCTAAGCGTGCTAAATGATTTCTTCTTTGGACTGAACATGCCTGACAAGCATAGGAACCAGTTTTTTAATTGTCTAAGTGTGCTAAATAATCTCTCTTTTTGGATTAAACATGCCTGGAAGGCCATAAGAACCAGTTCTTTAATCGTCCAAGCGTGCTAAATGATGCCTCTATTTGGATTGAACATGCCTGTAAGACCATAAGAATCAGTTCTTTAATCGTCTAGGCGTGCTAAATGATCTCTCTTTTTGGGAGTGAACATGCATGCCTGACAGAGCATAAGAACCAGTTCTTTAATCGTCTAAGCGTGCTAAATGATCTCTCTTTTTGGACTGAACATGCCTGACAGACCATAAGAACCAGCCAGTTCTTTAGTTCTTTAATCGTCTAAGCGTGCTATATAATCTCTCTTTTGTGGAGAGAACATGCATGCCTGACAGAGCATAAGAACAAGTTCTTTGATAGGTCTAAGCGTGCTAAATGATTTCTCTCTTTTTTGGACTGACCAAGCCTAACAAGCTTAAGAACCAGATCTTTAATCGTCTAAGCGTGCTAATTGATATCTCTTTTTTGGAGTGAACATGCATGCCTGACAAAGCATGAGCCAGTTCTTTAATCGTCTAAGCGTGCTAAATGATCTCTCTTTTTGGACTGAACGTGCCTGAGACCATAAGAACCAGCCAGTTCTTTAGTTCTTTAATCGTCTAAGCGTGCTAAATAACCTCTCTGTCAGCAATACGTTGTTTTTTGTCCATCTACTTCGTTCAGTTACGTATTGTTCATGCAAAATACGAAAGTAGCAGGAATTAATTATGCGTGAGTAAATTTAACCTGCGACCACTTACTATCCTATTTTACTATTTAGAAAAAATGCGTTACAAAAATCCATCTATTCAAGCATAAATTTGCGGTTTCTGCTCTCGAACATCAAAATTGTTTGTGAACGAAATTTTATTGCTTTTGAATTATAAATAGTTATATTCGCGAACACTAAATGATAAACTACAGCAGAATATCGTTTATGTCGTCGTATTTACATTGAATTTATTCGCGAACAGAGTCTAAGACAGAGAATCCTGATAGAAAACAAATGCTTGTCTTGGAACTGTTGCTGGCCGATTACCAATCACTATTTCGGTACTAGCAATAAATCGAATCCCCTTTCTTACTCATTTCATGACACACTTTCACTGCAACAGCAGCGATCGAATACACATCATAAGCGCAATGGTAGCTGCCATATCTACATTTCGGAAAATATAGTAGCTGCGATTGCCTTAATTGTCAATGTTTTGTTCAATAACCCGTTCTATCTCACATGTTTGAACTCGTCAAAACCGCGTTCAGAGTTTGCCACGCACAAGTTGCCGTATTACAACTATAATTTTGTATTTAACGCTAGTAAGAATATCGGCATTGTAACTACAATGGTAGGTGAACATATGCAGTGCTATAGTAGCTGTCATATACAAATTCCCTGTGCTATCTCACTTGTTTGAACTCGTCAAAACCGCGTTCAGAGTTCGCAACGCACCAGTTGCTGTGTTACAACAATAATTTTGTATTTAACGCTAGTAAGAATATCGGCATTGTAAGTACAATGGTAGGTGAACATATGCAGTGCTATAGTAGCTGTCATATACACATTCCCTGTGCTATCTCACGTGTTTGAACTCGTCAAAACCGCGTTCAGAGTTCGCAACGCACCAGTTGCTGTGTTACAACAATAATTTTGTATTTAACGCTAGTAAGAATATCGGCATTGTAACTACAATGGTAGGTGAACATATGCAGTGCTATAGTAGCTGTCATATACACATTCCCTGTGCTATCTCACTTGTTTGGACTCGTCAAAACCGCGTTCAGAGTTCGCAACGCACCAGTTGCTGTGTTACAACTATAATTTTGTATTTAACGCTAGTAAGAATATCGGCATTGTAACTACAATGGTAGGTGAACAAATGCAGTGCTATAGTAGCTGTCATATACACATTCCCTTTGCTATCTCACTTGTTTGAACTCGTCAAAACCGCGTTCAGAGTTCGCAACGCACAAGTTGCCGTATTACAACTATAATTTTGTATTTAACGCTTGTAAGAATATCGGCATTGTAACTACAATGGTAGGTGAACATATGCAGTGCTATAGTAGCTGTCATATACAAATTCCCTGTGCTATCTCACTTGTTTGAACTCGTCAAAACCGTGTTCAGAGTTCGCAACGCACCAGTTGCTGTGTTACAACTATAATTTTGTATTTAACGCTAATAAGGATATCGGTATTGTAACTACAATGGTAGGTGAACATATGCAGTGCTATAGTAGCTGTCATATACACATTCCCTGTGCTATCGTTTGCGATTATAATTAAGCTCTGGGAAAACTTATTTATTTAAAGAACATTTGATGCATGGCATAATCTGCTTTTCGCTTAAAATGCCTGTAGTCTCTATCATTCTATATAGCTTCAGGAAAAAGGATAGAAATTATCTGTTTTATTAAAACTTTGATCAGCTGTAATATAACACGACGTTTTAGGTAACCATTGTGCCTGCTAAAATAACTATTGCTACTCCTAAGCAGCTTCAAAAACACTTTATGTGGAAAATATATCAAGTTCCAAACGCAATCGCTCGACCTCAATATACCGACTATAGCTGCGGGACATGACAGCGAATTTGAAGAAAGTAAGTTTGCCGACGAGACCACATCATTGTCACATGACCTGTATATCAAATGTGGGAATAAAGCTTTGGAATTGATTTTATGCGGCCATTTTCGCTTTATTGTTTGTGACTATGTGCAAGACGTCTGTGATGTCATAAACCAATTCTGTGACTTGTTAATATGTTAAAAATATATTGAAAATATGATTTAAGGAAGTATAGGTATAAAGATATAGATCGTTCAGTATATCCCCACACAGAAGAGTACAAGGCGCAACAGACAGATCACGAATGCCAGGAATAGTGGGCTCAAAACCGTGTGAAAGCATTTAAAAGCGATAAACGTTCATTATTCACTGCCCAAAATTTCATTTGTCGAAGTGCTAAGCGAATCAAAATTAATTGACTGAATTCTACAAATTTCAGTTGAAAAAATGTTAAAACTTTCGCACGATGCTCGTTATGCGTAAGGCAGTGTTCACATTGTATCCGGTCCGATCCGATCTGACGCAACTGAAAGTTGTACCCAGTGTACGCGTATGAATTCATAGGTATTTGTTTTTCACGCTATTTCTTGCGAACACACCCTAAGATTTATCGGGGTTATCAAACAAACAGAGATATTTTGCCAAGTAGGTACGCGAAACAGTTTGAAGAAAAAACTCAAATGCGATAGAGTTTCCCAGAATTTTTCAAAAAATAGTCTGTTTCGCATCATCTTTAAACACTTCGCGAGTATATTGTTCTTTGAACTCGAAATTTTTACCGTAAGCATGTGATCCAAACATAAGGTATTAAAATTTTTTCCCAGAAACGTCGCATAAACTAACTTGTTCGTAGTAATGATATAATCCGAATAAGCTCTTCATGAGACCATCACGTTATCGAATCTCCATAATTTGCAGGCAAAAAGCCTATGTTTTTTGGGAAATTTGATGTAATTTTGGTGTTATCAGATATGTCTTGGAAATGATGGCTTCAGATTAATAAAATTATGGTACATGTGTCCTATGCTGAAGCACACATGCAGCTGTTGTCTTCTTAGTGGTTCCACCCTTTATAGCGAAATTACCCGGCCAAACCTATATCTTAAAAAATTACATATATTTCGTTTCTTAAGTTTTCATTGAATCGATCTATATACCAGAAAATTGATTACGGCTACTGCATGCTTCTAGACCATTTATTATTGGCGGAAAACAAATAAATTGCTGAACCATTTTCATGTTTGTCGCTAATTGCATATAGCAAGTCCCTGAATTTCCCAGCCTTACTTAGACGAGTATTGCAAACATTTATAAATCAAGTGACATTAGTAATACAGAGGTCTCAGCGCAGCATCTAGTTATCGTACCGGTTTATGTGCAACATTTTCGCAAGAATTTTCGAGACGCACTCTGCTCCCAGCCTACTTATATCTATGAGCAATCGGGCCCGTGTCAACTTTAGGGGCCGACGAGTAATGCACGCCACGCCGTTCTCGATATACTAAGCCTAAGCCTTAGTTCTAGCCTAAGCTAAGGTCCCTATATGAGCCATGTACTAAGCCTAAGTCGTGGGCTGTGGCTCCCGAACCATACGCTCTGAGCAAATCTTTTTCTAACGTTATAACGTCCGGCCCCTAAAGTCGACATGGGCCAGCAATCGCATTTCAATTAACCCGTACCAAAGCTATGGTTATATGGCGATATCATTGCAGTAATTAAACATATGACCCAGCGCACGCATTGAAGTGTTGCCTTAGTTTCGAACTGTTGTAAAATGGTAAGATACTATTAGCGATTGGATTATGTATTAGCGATGTAATGACATAACACTGCACGAGAGTGTTGTTTAAAACAAGACTTAATTATGCTATTTAAATGATTAAATAAAAATATTAATAATAGTCATATATATTGAAATATAAAATATCGCAAAAACGCGCATTCACCCAATAACACTTGTTTAACATTAGTTTGGTCCAAATCTTAAAAACACTATATATTTTAGAAATGACATCTATTAATGCGTGAAATAAATTACCAACCTGTGTTTTGTTGGATTGGAACGCGCAGAAGAATCATCTGATTCATGAAAGTTCAGGTTAATTATTTATGTGATTTTAGGAGCGCTTAAAGAGTGAATTACGTCGACTGCTTCTGCAACAATTTGAAGCTGCTGGCTTGAATTTTAACGATGAACGCTGCAATAACACATCGGTGAAAACTGTTCATCAGACTAGACAAGATCACGCCTTGTCTAGCAATAACGTCCATCAGAATGATTTTAAGCCCGAAAATGCGCCGAATCTTACAAACACCATCGCTAGTGGCTCTATGACTGATGCTGATATTGCCCGGTATTTATCGGCTCGTGGATATAATTATACGCTGTCGGTTTATATGACAGAAGCCGGTGTGACTGAACCAGCGGTGAGTTTACGTTTCTACAATTGAACATGGAACATGTCGTACACTCCGTTTCAAGAGCTCTAAGAGAAGTCGTTTTGTGTACTACGTGTAATTGTTTTTTGATTTTCCGTGATAAGCAGCATATACGTAACTGAACGGAAAGCGTTACATAGTACATACGTATCGTGATAGCCGACTCTGCAGCACTCATCAAATGTCGCGCTGAATTGATGTATGCAAATGTGCAATCGCGATGTATGGTTGTGTTCTAAGTGATGCAGTAAAATTGCGTTATTTTATTCATATTATCTAAATACGCTTTTGTCTTCCTGCTTCGCTCGTCAAGATAGTGTAGATAAAATTATTATAGACGTGCATACTTAAATTCTGATTCGCACGAGGTCATCGGTTTCAAGATCGTGAGATGATCCGACAAAAAATTATCACAGGCTGGCTAGTCCAAACTTCGGAAATTATAGCCGGGGGTCTAGACGAGAGGCTCCCAGGCGTGCCAGATTTCGACGGGGCGGGCAATTTTTGGAAGGATTTTGTCGCGTTTAGACGTTAATTTTTGAGCCTTTTGGGGCTTTGAGCCGGGGGTACCCGAATTTTTGCCGGGGGGTAGGAGCCAGGGGGTACCCGAATTTTTGCCGGGGGGTAGGAGCCAGGGGTACCTCCGTTTTGCCGGGGGCAGCCGAAAATGCCGCCCCTGTCGTGCCAGATTTTCCCCCCTCAAGCTGCCAGATTTTTCCTCAGCTAGAAATTTCCCCCGTCCAGAAAATTCCCCCCTACGTATAAATGGGAAGACAAATATGTTAAAATATATAGTTTAACCTACTATGGTCCACGGTGGCTGTGCAACAACCACACATATGTGCGGTTACCTCGTCGCCAAGAAGCCGCGCCCGATAGCTGAGTAGGTGTAGCCACGGGCCCTCCCCACCCAAGGCCGCGCCCGATAGCTGAGTAGGTGCAGCCATGGGCCCTGCCCACCCACCTTTTTTTCGTCGTTTCTTCACTTAACCGAAAGAACAACTTCAAAGTGATCACCCGTCGAATTTGTTAAGTAGAACGCGTCATCTGTGCTAGGTCCAAGACTTTTTTTGTTGATTTAGAGCAGCGAAATCGCTGCCACTGGTAATCTTCTCGGCCATATGCACTGTATACCTCAATATCAATACCAAAAGCAATAGCTGTACCTTTGATCTCGCACTCGGTCGCCCATGTTCCCTCTTTCGCCATTTCCGATTCATTTAAGTAGTCAGAAACACTTTGACTTTCACTGGTCATTTACTTCAATTGGTCAGAAACTTCTTGGCTTGACATTTTGTCAACAATAAAATTCCGCAATTCTTTGTGGTACTTTTCAGTGCCAGTGACTATGAGTGATATTGCTCTAAAATAACAATTCCCATCACCTTTGATTTGCGCAATTTCATCAGGAACGCCGAGATCAAACGATTTGTGCATTTTTAAGGGCTTGACATCAGTTTCAATTCCGCATTTTTGGGCAATCTTTTCACGAGTAGCTTCATTAGCAGGGTTGAAGCTGGCTTTCTTCTCAAAAAAAAGCTTCATATTGGCTTTTCTTCGGATGGACTTTGCCGTCTTTAGATAAGTGATATGTGCTTTTTCCCAAGAATTCGACTATTATGACGGTTTTCTGCTTTTTCTGTGCAGTAGATATGTTTTCCACAGCAGTTTGACGCGCAGCCGCTAGCTTTGACTCAATGTCGCAAAACTTTGCTTCATTAAAACTTCTCCATCCTCGTCCTCGTGAATGTTGCCTTCTCGTCATTTTTCAGATCTATTGGTAGCATTGGATTCGTGCCATACAGCAAAAAAGGGCTATACTTGGTGGATGCTTGTTTTTTGATATTGTAGTTGAACATAACACTTTGAATTTTTAAATCCCATTCTTCTGGTTTATCTCCACAAACCTTCATCAGCTGAGTTTCAATGGTTTGATTCAGACGCTCGACTAGCCCCGGTGATTGGGGGTGATGACTCGTTGAAACTCGTCGGGTAATGTTGAATGTACTGCAAATTTCGTCGTTCAGCTTGTTGCAGCATTCAGAACCTTGATCTGTTTGCAGATTTTTAATTGATGCATATCTGTACAATAGATCAATAACACACTGTGCAACGGTTGTAGCTTTTTGTTAGGCATTGGCCAAATCTCAGCCCACATGATAGATGTTCAGTCGCTACGCATATGTATTGGTTCCCTCGCGATGTCAATTTCAAAGGGCCAACAAGATCCGTGGACCAACGGTGAAATAGCTGATTTGGCACCTTGATCGGATGCAATAAAGCAGGAGCTGGTTTATTTGCTGGGTTTGCTTTCTGGCACTCAGAACATTCTTGGCAATATTTGTCGACATCATAACTGTATCCTTTCCACCAAAAACGTTCCCGAACCTTTTCTTTGGTCGCTTTTGCTCCAAAATGACCACCTCCCAGCTTACTTCCATGTAGTTCGCTCAATATTTTTCGTTTTTCTTCCTCGCCTACAACCACAGGCTTGTTTGATGCCTTATGATAAAGCTTGTCGATTCCGTTTTCTGACACACCAATAAAAGCCTCGCATTTTTTTCTGAAATCTCGTTTGTCAGTTTTTCCAGTCAAGCCGTTTGGATATGATCTTTTACTTATATATGCTAAAATATTATTGTATTCTATAGTATCCATCACTAAACTCTGAAATAAAGACAATATATATGTACTATATATCATAACATATTTGTCTTCCCATTTATACGTAGGGGGGAATTTTCTGGGCGGGCGGAAACCTCTAGCTGGGGGAAAAATCTGGCAGCTTGAGGGGGAAAATCTGGCACGACACCCCCGCCCCGCTTTGGACTAGCCAGAAGGTAAAGGAACATAATTTTATTTACACATTCAACACTCATCTTTCAGTTCCTTTCTGCAGATTTACCGTCAAATACCACGACAAAACTTCTGCGTTTATCTGTCAATCTTACATGCTCGGCTCAAACGTTTTAGTTACGCAAAATTCGGCAAGTATAACCATTAATTGAACTTGAGCGAGCGCAGTTTCTGCTGAGGGCGCTAGGGAAAAATATCGTAAAAATTTGCTTTTGTGTGTGTTTCTGTCACGCATTACGTTTTCGGGTGGATGGATTTCGATAAATTTTTCAATAGCAAAAGTGGTGATATGCCCTTTAGTTGAACGCATGAACCTTGGGGGTCAAAATACAAAAACTGCTTTTAAGAGTTTTTTTGCCTAATCTGTACGTGTGGGTACGTTTTCGCAGCCCATATCACACTATACAGACTTCGCATCAAAACCCCCAAACAGAATCAGCTAATCGAGATCCACACCGTTTTGTGCTCCATGCCCAAGAGTTTTTGTGCGACCACTGTGGGCCTGAATATGGTTCGTCGAGCGTTTGCCAGAAATAATAACTTTTCAAATTCACTATGCTATTTCGAGTTTTATCTTGCAACAAGTATCTATTAGGTTATCAAGCAAGCTGAATTTGATGTTTTTGCTATTTAGAGTACAACTTGACTACTTTATACCTTTTCATAGGGTTTCAAGGATTTGCTTTCCACGAACCCGATTTTCAACGTGTATTTTCGATTTGTTTGGTTATGAACTGAGTGCAGGACATCAAGAAAGGTCTATGTATGTAGGTTTTTCGGTACGCTGAATACGATGGCTTGATTATCTAGAGTTCAGTACTAATACTTCAAGCCTTTTCAAATGTTTACAATGTGTTTAGGGTTAATGAACCCGACTGCCGGAATATAGTCTTCCTTCAGTATTGTGATTATGTATTGTGTACAGGTTACGAAAAATGTATTATGTATAGGTTTTTGGTACGATGGATACGATTTGATTATCTACACGGTAGCACTACTACGTGCGTTTTTAGTTAGTTTCGATGGGTTGACGGTCTATAATTGCATTACTCAGTTGCAACAACCGTTAACTGGCTTCGGGCAAGCATGCAGAAACCTAGTCCATGTAAATTCGAATTTATGGTAGTGAGCAGCAAGGACACAAGCGTTGAAAGCATTACGATCGATGATTATGCAATCAAACGAGCGACGTGTCTGAACTTCCTAGGCGTCAATATCGATGTGAAAATAACACTCAAACACCACATACTGAACATCAGCCGTTCATCGATATTGTGGCAACTAGCAGAAATCCGACGAATACGACGTCGTCATGACAGCGCTACTGCGGCTACGATCAAAGCATTTGTTACCTCCCGCCTTGACTCCTGCAACCCACTTTACTGTAGTCTGACGGACAATAACGCCAAACCACTCTCTCGAGTGCTGTTTTCTGCCGCTCGAGTTGTGACTTTAACTCGCCGGTTTGGTCATATCACGCCAGTGCTTCGTAATTTGCATTGGTTGCCAGTAAAACAAAGTATCATCTTCAAGGTAGCGGTAATCACTTTTAAATGACTTTATGGTAACGGGCCACAGGACCTGGCAGAAACGCTGCAGCTGTGCGACAGAGAGCGACTATTTAACCTTCGTGAAATGGTCGCACCAAGGCGAACTTTCAACAGCTTTGATTCCTTTGCTCCATCTGTCTGGAACAACCTTCCCGTTTCAATCAGGTCAGCCGATACCATCGTGGCTTTCAGGAAGCAGCTGAAGAAGATGCTCTTTGTCATCGCCTTCAACTAACCGCCAATCGTCTCCACTGTGCAGCACTCTGATTGGCAGTGATGCAGCGACTCAATAAACATCATCTTCATACAAAAGTTTTAGAGTTTTCAATGGGTTCAGGGTTACATAGGCTTTAGTGTAGTATATTATATTAGTCAAACACAAAGCCTGTTGCAAGTGACTACACAAAATGACTACCATGATGAAAGCACACTAGCACCGTTTCATCGTCGCTTGCGAGATCTTGTAATATTAAGATACATCAAATGAAAAATGGTTTCATCGTACCGCGCGTAGAATAGATGTCGCTGTTTCCATTGTTTGAAGCCGTGAATCTCCAATTTGAAGTGACACAATTTGTGCTCCAGGGCTTATACCATTCTTTTCAGGTTCGTTAGGAAAATTACCGGCTGCAATGCTAGCAACGTGAGTTCCATGAGATCCTAAAACACAAAAAATAACATCCAAACATGTAATAATGCAAAACAAGAGATAAAAATTTAAAGCTCTTTTTTTACACGCGGCTTCTCCAAACAGTTGATAGGGGTGGATTCCCCAGGTATACGGACCACCGAAAGACTCTCCCAAGCTCAGCAAATCTCTAATTCATGCCCCAGGTCCTTTTCTATGCAATTAAAAAAATTTGGGAATTTTTGCTCTCATTGAAAAAATATGCTAATTTTTCTCTATTAAGGCAAAAAATAGTTTCAATTTATAATTTTCCTCTTCTATGTTTGCAGATTTTCAATCAACCGATAATTTTTTAACGTTTTGTTACAGCTACAGTGCTTTGTGATCTTACAGTGCAATTGGGGAACACCCGATGAACAAAGAAAATCACAGCAGGCATTTTTAGTTCTTGATTTCCGAACTGGAAGAACCGCCATGTTATGCAATTTAGAAAAGCCAGATTATGCGGCAACTACTCTGTGATGTGCACACATGGTAACAATGCATAGTTGAATCCATCTTGAATAAAATCAAGTAGAATGCATTTCAGTTTTTTTTAATTAATTTTGCTCTTATTTCATTTACAAAATGGAAGCTGATATAATTCTTTACAGCACTGGCAAAATTTAATTGATTAGAATTGATTCCAACCAAAAAATGATTTATTATAGCATTTTATTCTATTATATACATAGAAGCACTTCCAAATTCTATAACAATAACAAAACAATAACGATTCCGCTAAACAAGTTGCAATAACAAAAGCTACATAAATATTGCGAAAGCAAAAAACTATATTTTTGAGATTTCTTGAATAGAATTAAAACCATCAATTTATAATCCGTAATAAGACTAGTAAAAGTAACAAATGTAACAGATCCATGCTAGTTCGTTACGAGATAGATTAATCCTGGCCACAGTGTAATGGCCAACATTTGCGTATTTGATTACGTATATTCTCCCCGAAATCGAGCCCCAGTGACGATGTCTGCCGGAACGCAAAGTCATCCACTCGCTCTCGTATGTACATATGTAAGCCCTCGCACAAGTATAGGTAATTGGAACAAAATTTATATATATATGAAATTTATACATATATAAAAATTTATTTATATAAATTTAATATATATATAAACAAAATTTATATATATTTATATATATATACTATGATGTATCCTTGGTATTTGTAATTATTAAAGTGTACAAGTCCGTGAATAACTCATTTTTGATAATGTCGAATTTTTAGAGGAAAGTTAACGATTTTACGCATAAAAATGTAGTATTTATAGGTAGGAACGTTAGGGTTTGGCGAGCTCTTGCCATACCCGCCCCGTCAATGAATAGGATGGTACGACTCCTCGAACGCCCCGAAATGTATACGAAAACCGCTACCCCGCGTGGTAGGACCGCAAAATTTACCCTGATTTTTGATAAAAAAATTGGCCGCGACGGAAAACCCTTCACGACCGTCCTCACAAGTCAGGACCACAAAAATTGTAGCTGTTCGCCGTTTAGCGAACAGCAAATTAGCAGAATTACTGAAAAATATAAGTAAAAATGCAAAATATCATTTTCCCTAGTGTTCAATATTATCATTAACAATGGACATAGTTATCAAAATAAAACTAAGATATAATTGTCAATTCCGAACACTTGGAAATGAAAGCTGCGGCTCCGGAACCGTTGAGAAATCGCAAATTAGGTATTCAACATTTTTGGAAGAGCATTTTACGGTCCTTACAAGAGACCGGTCGCGTGGATATTCGATCCGAATCCACGGTCTTAGCAAATAACCAGGTACGTATAGCAAATAAATCACATTTAATTAAACAGCTTAACAAATAATTGACACAGAAGTATATATCTAGCACCGTTAGATTTCTCGAACCGAGGCTTTCAAATGAGCCCGGAAAGGACCCGCTGTGCCCACTTTTGGGTACCCCTTCCCGTGAAAATCGCAGGAATCATGCCCCGATATGCGTGTAACCCCTCAACCCTGGATTAACCTTGGTAAACCCGACATAAATATATACCCAACACCCCTTAAAAAGGTAACCCGAACCCGCGGGAGCCGTCTAAAACACGTTAATCTTTATAAAATTTCGACGGGCTCGCCCGAGAGCCCACCTTCCCCTTTTGTCGTGCAACGGACACACTGAGTCCGAATCCGACTCTCGTTTGGTCATCGCTGAGGGAATGGAACCCTCTTTTCGCTTTTCTTACCCTTGTTTGTTTACTTAAGCCGCGTCTTTTCTTCTAACCCCAATCCCGTATATATATAAGTCTAGTAGATTTAGTCTACATATAATACACATATACTTTTAATATTAAACTTATATTTAGTCGAGCAAATAAAGAAGTTAATATTGAATTTATATAAAAGTTGGTATGTTGCTGATGCTTCTTCATCAACGCAGTAGTTTGAGCAAAGAGGGTCAAATGAAGTCTCCAAATGCCGTATTAAGCTAAAAGTTTAAATAAATTTTATATAAATTTCAAGTTTGATTTGTCCACTGGATGTGGACGGCCACGGTTTGTATTTATTAGCTTCTAACAACAACGGGTAAGCTGTTATATATATTTATTAAGCAAACAACAACTTTGTATAAACTTGATATGAAGTTTATATAAAGCAGAAATTATAATATAAAGTTCTTATCAGTAAATGCCGATATAAAGTTTATATGAATTTATAGAGTTTTGTATTAGGATTGCCGTTTCTATTTGCCTCGGATCGCCGAATTTTGATGCTTTGAGTAAACAAATTTGATTCTTCACATTAATATAAAGTTAGTAGCTTAAAGTAAAGTTAGTATAAGATTCATATATTAATTTAGATTGAAAATTAGAAAGTAAAGTAAACTTAGTTTAATTTTGTAAAAGTTTATAGTTAAATTGTCGTAAATCAATGTAATTGTATAAGATTTGGACATTAAAATGGTCCAAAATTGGTCGAAATCGAAGCTGATAACAAAGATTGCTTTTAAGCTTAGAATTTGGGGTGAGATCGTCCCAAAAGTGCTGACCAAGCACCTGTGTTTAAAATTTAACGACGCCACAAATCAAGTTTTATTACCGAAAACGCTAGTATTTAAGCGGCATCGCACGAGCTCTCGAGCTTCAGTCTGACTTCGGCAGCTCACAGCACGATCGGTTTGTAGACCGGCTCTGCAGCTCTTCAGCATGCTTACAGTTACTTCGTAGATTACTTCTCTCTTTGGCTTCTTTACTTTTAGGTTTGCAAATGGATGCAAAATCGATGGACGTCGAACGAAAGGATAAGAGTATGTAAGTGTACACAGGGAGGTGTTGTAGAGTAGTGCAAAGTAGTCGATGTTAGGTAGGATAAGCTTGAAGAATAGTAGACCCTTAGGAGGATTAAACGAAGGCTTGATGAATGTTAACATTTAACAGTTACTACCTCTCTGTCCTTACTTTTGTTTACATGGTAGTCTTGCCCGTCCTAGCTTGTCCCGCAGATCCGTACCCATGGTTGAGACACCCGCACGATTTGATCAAGTAGTCGAAGTCATGCTGAACCTCCCTTGGTCGATCAGATAAAGCACAAATAAACGCGACACCCGCGTATGGATTTGTTTTACATGACTTCTTGAGTAAGGCAAGTAGTCCGCACATGATACTTGAGCCGACCGAGGTTAAACAAAACTTTCCTCAACGAACATTTGGATTAAAGCTACGCATCATCCTTGGCCATGTTTTTACTTCCGAGTTTTGATAGGTGATTTTATTCGCAATTTTTCTTACGAAAATGAATTGAATGAGCGCCAAGCCGCTCGTATGCACGCATTGTTCGAGATCGAGGACCAAATTACTTGTTTCATGACAGGATTTCCTTTTAGGAATGTTATCTAGATATCATTCGGACATTAGTAGTAATCTACACTTCTTAATTGAGCCTAGAATGTAAATCAACCCGTAACCGGATTTGCTGATTAAATACTCTGAGAGTGAGGCAGTCCATTCAGAGTGGAAATTTAATATTTCTCAAGAATTACTCCAGGAATTTGGCTGAAATTTTGTCCGGATCTCCGTAAGGACCCCAGCTGTTGATAGAACCCATAAAATCTGTGAATATCGCCGGAATCACAAACGTGACGACCCTGAATTGGCTTGCCCCCACCGAAAACGTAGATTTGAAATATCCAAAGCTTCACCCCAGGAATTTTCTTGAAACTTTCGCTGTTTCTTAGTAGGAAAGCCCGCCACCGAATACGCCTTTAAAACTCAACAATATCGAGTCGGAATCACAAACCATACGGCCCGACAGGGGTGCGCCCCTATCTAAAATTTCAATTGTTGATAACCCAAAACTCCTTCCAGAAATTCTGACGATTTCTGCTCTACAAATAGAGGCACGTTAGGCCTTCCGTTTGCGCTATTAAGCCCGGCTAATTATGAAAATTATGGACGCTCAGCCGCTCAGAGTCTACACAAATTTCATAGACTTTCTTTACTTTCATAGTAGGTTTTGGTCTTGCTTTTGCAAGTATTTTCATCAGTATAAACAAGATATTAATTTCCTAGCGTTGATATCTCTCATAGCGAGTATTAATGTTTTTGTGTTTAGAAATTGTCGATATCGCTAGACGCGATATCGCGTCTGTCGGGTCTCGGCCCCCCGGACCAGTTTTTCGGAGGATCGCTTACCCGATCCTAACAAATCGATAGATTAGGTCGAACCCAGCCCCTGTGCAAAGTTTCGAAGAGAAAGGTTAGCAAGTTATTAAGAAATTCAAATTTTTAAGTTAACCCCAGCCCCGTGACGACTTAGACTAAGTATCCCGGCCGAGACCGAGGATCCGAGCAAACGGAGCACACCAATAAGGATAAACTTAATACGTTAGATAAAAATTTATCCCGTGAACGAACTGAATGCCACCCAGCAAATTGAGATTACGACATGAAGTACCCGAGTTAGCCTTTCGGAGATGGTATTTTGGATTTCTTTTTTTAACCGCTCGTGGTTTAGCCTTCACTTTTGGCAAGGAATTAAGCCGAACTGAGCACGAGCAAAAACTTATCGTAAACCCCGAATCAGGCTCCAAATTGATAATTTAGTGCTTTTCCCTGGATCCGGCTCCATCCAGCGCCTTCTCAAAATTAACAATTTTGGCCGCCAATATAAAATATCAAACATCCCAGTGTTAGTAAAGTACAATTATTGTACACAACACATGGTAAATTTTAGCAATAATTTTAGTGCAATTTTGCAGTTGCAAAACTCTGAAAAGTTGAAAAATTCGGTCCTAACCTCTTTCTACCGGTACCTCTAAGCCGTTTAGGAAAAATCGCACCAAGACCATTAGGAACCTATTCTAGCTCATGATCATGAAAACAAAAGTCTGTTTTTTCGTATTTATTTAGGTTGCAAATGAGCATAATTTTAGGCTCAAATTTCGCATCTTTATAGCCGTATCTGAAGTATAATTTCAGGCAGGCATCTGAAACTAGAATCAGCCTGTCACACATTGAATTTAAGGAAATTCTTTTCGGTACCGCGCGGTTATCTTTCGTATATATGTACGTATTTGTGTAGGAAAGAAAAAATAACGTCACACCGTTGTCGCACTCGAATTAAGGATTCGTACCATCGTGAATTGTACCCATCATAATTGTTCTATATTGTAACTTCGATTGATTTGTTACGTATAAGTTGCTTTATTTTAATCCGTTTACCGTTTTTCCATATTCATCTATCGTGTACCTTCCGTGTTGATTAGGATGAGCAAAATCAAAAACCATGATCCCTGTTGTGTACGCTTTAACTGATACTTCCGAGTTGGTCTCCGGTATTATTTTGCCGCCTTTAGCTTTACCTGAACCTGTTGTATTCACCAGAGTACCTGAGCAGTCGTAGTTACTCGAATGGCACATCTCGCCGCGGTGATTGTGAATCTGGTGCTTATTTACTGTTCGAGGAAGTTAAAAATGCTAATTACTTATTTAATTGGCTAATTACTAATTAATTGTTAATTAGCTAATTTTTTGAAAATTTTCAAAGCGCTCATAAATTAAAAATATATTGCACCCGGGGGTTTTCTATGTCGTTGATCACGAATATGACATCTCTGAAGCTCTAAAACCTGGCTGTATATGCTAACTAGTTGGTTAATTAACTAGCTCATTAGGTAATTTTATGCAAATTTTCAAATTACATCAAAATTGCTAATTTGTTGCGCTCGGGGGTTTTCGATGTTGCTGATTATGAATATGTGGCTTTTAAAGCTCTATGATTTTATTATGGGTGCTAATTAGGTAATTAGTTGATGTCACTAATTAGCTTATTTTTTAGCTAGCGAACTTTTTGTATGGTGGATTTGACATCATTTGCCTTAAACGTGTTACTTATTATACATTGGTTAAATAGTTGAATAACATATACATACAAATAAGATACCAAATACTTTGCCTATTGCTCGGCTCACTTTTTGTAATTTATTACGTTTGCTAGTATTACTTGTATTAGCAAAGTAAGTACGACTCGTGCGACTTAAGGAAAAGACATTTTTATCCAAAACTGTCACTGGACGCCCAAAATAGAATATCACAGCGACCCAACGTTAAACGTCTAGGGATTGGTCGGACCCTAGTGGGGCCACTGGCTAAATAAATTATTAATCGTTCAGGAAAGTAGAAAACTTCAACTAAAACACACTTCCGGGTGGAACGATGATAGGGAATAGTGGTATGGTCTCTTTGGCCTGAGAGCAGGTGACGGAGCCAACCTCCCTAGGGACCTCAAAAGTAGTACCGCTTCGTCTACGTGCGCAACGCGTGCGGCAAAATCAGACCACATCCTGCGAAGCGCTTCTGTGGCTTGCTAAGCTCCGTACTCTCCCGGGCCCGATCCGAATCCGAAATTGAACCCATTAGGTCCGCCCTCGAGGTTACGATAGCCGGGGTCTTATGGGCATTACGTTTGTGGAAACGCGTAATGCAGCAGCGTCACGTCTGTTTCATAAACTATGAAAGTGAGCGGAGCAGTATAGGCAAAGTATTTTATATGTTATTTATATATATATGGGCCATTTCACGAAACCATGTAATTTTAAACACCACTTTTTGAAGCCAAAATGAAACGTTTTCGAATGTACAGTGTTGAGACCCCTTCCGACGTAAAAAACCTTGAATTTTTCGAATATCGACGTCTCTATGCAAAGCGAACTTTCTGAAACCTGTTACAGGGGTCGCAAAGAGCCCCCTGGGGTTTAAATTTTAATCCGAAATAAGTCTTTATTCTATAGGTTGACGCAGCGACCCATAACCTATGGTCTCTTTGTATGCAATCAGGACAAAAATGGTCGCGGTCAAGCCATTTGGAGGACATGTGGCCTATAATTGGTGCCGCTAGAGATCTTTTGAGGTTAAAAATGATCAATTTAGGACAAGCGTGTCGCAGAAGCTTTTCTAGCGAACGGATACAGCACATACAGATACCATTTTATGCTCACAAACCAACCATGAGTGGGAGATATCCGACAGAAAATTTCAGGCAGATCCATAGGTCTTGTAAAAATTGACAACCCGATATGTGTAAGTCGGGGGGCTACACCTAAGTCGTGGGGGCTACACCTAAAGTCGGGGGGGGGGGGCTACACCTAAAGTCGGGGGGGCTACACCTAAAGTCGGGGGGCTACACCTGAAGTCGGGGGGCTACACCTGAAGTCGGGAGGCTACACCTTTAGTCGGGTGGGGACCTACACCTTTCTACAACATATAACGCGTGAAACCTTAACTACTTCTAGAGGTTCTGGATTTGGTCGGGGGACTACTGGTCGGGGGGCTACACATCAGGTCGGGGGGGGCTACATTTTCATTAAAATTTTTTTAATACATGGCCCGATTCTAGAGGGAGTTACTATATTTCTGTCCGGCCTATTGTAAGACTGTATGCTAAATTTTCGTAAGGTCGGAGGGGGGCTACATTTTGCATACCTCATTTTTGGCATTTTGTGACCTTCGGCCTCATAACTAAGCAACACATAGACATACGCTCACATTCTTTTTTCACTGACACCTGTACCGATTACGATTATCGTTATATAGAATTATTGGCGCTAGTGCACTTTGACATTATTTACCAGCGTATGCGAGTTGTCAGATTTGACCTAGGTCGGGGGGAGGGCTACATGTCACGAAAAAAATTTCTGAAGCTTGGCGTCAGCTTCAGTGTCTATGTTTACCCCCAACTTTTTCCGGAAAAATTAGCAAATATCAAACGATCACTGTGAAATGAAAAACACACATATGTATCATGTGCTGGCGATACAGCGAACGTTTACAGTGGGACATGTGTTTTTGGCTTCATTTGGCCCATCCGATTTGTGGACCCCTAGCTCCTGCTATGTTAGGGGCACAGAAGTCCACCATACCTTATAATGACCGTCGAACAGCTTATTACCACACCACACAGTGCCATTAAATTTCCTCCCAAAAGACTGGTGGTATGGGCCAAAAAGTGCCGATGTAGCCCCCCCCCCGACCAAACTACATGGTTTCGTGAAATGACCCATAATATATAAATATATACACATATATAATGTATATATATATGTATATATATATATATATATATATATATATATATATTTAAACTAAATATTTAATCAATAATAAAAAGTGTCAAGTGTTAGACAAATGTCAAATTCACCATTCAAACAGCATTATAATGATAAACCACGATGTATAATCAGCATTCACGATAAAATTTTTCAACTTAAAAAGTCACATGTTCGTGATCAGCAACATCGAGTACCGCCAAGCGCAAAAAATTAACAATTTTGGTGTGATTTTAAAATTTGCACAAATTGACCTAATTAATTATTAACAAATTAGAATATACGGCCAAGTTTTAGAACTTCAGAAATGTCATATTCGTGATCAGCGACATAGGAATCCTGCGCGTGCAATTTTTTTCGTGCACTTTAAAAAAATTTCAAAAAATTTGCTAATTAATAATTAATTAGAAATCTGCTAATTAACCAACTAATTAAAATGTTTTTAACATCCTCGAATAGTAATAAATACCAGATTCGTAATCAGCACGGCGAGGTGTAGTAAAGCCACCAAAATAATAGATTTACCCTAATTATTATTCATTGAAAAATAAACAATGTTTTAAATGCTAAAAATAGGCTAACATTAACATGCTAATTAAGCACTAACTAATTACTAATACTAAAACACACTTTGACAAAAACTATATCTGTTACAACTGAAGAATATTAAGCCTTTCAGACAGAAAATTTTAAAATCAGCCCCGTAGTTATTGAAGAGTTCGACAGACGGACTGACAGACGATGTCGATTTTAACCCTCTGTGCTTCGCTCCGCCCAATAAGTATAATAAAGAATAATGCAAACAAAATACGCTTTTAAACTAGTGGCTTGTCTTATCCTCAAGATGGAGAATATTGAGTGTTGAATATGTAATTTAGAGATTTACATAGCTATACGTCGTTGAATGCCACCCATGTTGCTTGATTATTATGCAGATATACACGATTATAGTGCTTCAAATGTTCAAGTCATCCAGGATGAATGATTGCTTTACAGAATAAGATCAAACACGCCGAGATAATACCATTTTTGTGTATTTTGCGTTTTATGGCTTCACTGAAAAACCATTTTGAACAAATCCTGCATCGTAAATAATTACAAAAGTAGCACACCGCTTACAACTACTCAGAGGATGAATTTATTACCAAATTAGACCAAAAATACCCAATAGCTTGGTCGTTTTGGAAATATTACCATTTATGTGTATTTTGGGTCGCATGAGCCCATGAAAAAACCTGTTTTCACACAATGCTGCGTCAAATAATGACAACAGCACAGTGCAGCTGGATAGGGTATAACGTTCTCTACGAAATGAGACCAAAATACCTATATATATCCAGCGGTCTAATTATAGTGGACGTACAGATTTTTTACCCAGACTATAGGATGGAAAATGTCGCCGCCGTTCAAACGGTGCACATGTTCAAACTCGCTTTCAATAAATTGTGGACATACAGACATTTTGCTTTGGAAGGCAGTACACCGGTTGGCAAGTTACCATAAGTAATGTAATTTTTAGAACCTGTTAGAATCGGTCTCCGCGCCAAACTAAAGGGAACAAATTGAGTTTTCAAGCTTTAAAATGAGCTATCACGCTAATGAATCCGCCCAGCCAAATTTGAGATATGCATGTCACTATAAAAACCCAATAAAGGATATTTCACAACAGTCACGGCTAGTAGTAAGAATTTTTCGCATTACTCGTTTCACACGTTCCATAATACTAGCAATTCACATTTCTCAGGTGCATTAAATAAAATTGTAACTAATACAAATAATTTTATTAGAAAGACCGACACTGAAAACCGCTGTTGCAAATAAAAATTTGAATCACAGTTGCTGTAAAATATACTTACCCGAAGTAGTGGCAATTTCCAATATATTGCCATGGTCATAAATGTTTACAGAATACGTCAACATGTCTGAAAATAATCGTTGTAACTCACGCGCAACGATATCTATATCATAATAATCAACGAAGTTAAAGTACGAGATCTTACCCCCATAGCTTAATCAAAAAAACTGAACATCCATAACTTCAGGTGTATACGTCACATGTGATGACTATATACTGATTACTGACAACCCCAAAACTTAGTGATTCCATTAATTGCTCGTTCCAAAGAAACGGAGCGAATGCGGCTAGATTATTGTAAGGTTCCAAAGTGAACTTTTTCAGCGCTCTGTGTACACCCTATGGCCAAAAGCAAAGTATCCAATCCCTGTCGGTGGAACCATATGTAAAACGGAGCGCGGAGTTTCAGGGAAAAAGGTGAAGACTTCTTTTTTATCTGTAGCTGTGATTCATAACTCATTTTCGGATGCACGCATTTAGATTTTGTGTTCAATAGCAGATGTGCCCTTTTTTCAGCTCAAACGGCTCCGATCACATCTTCCGGATAAAAATAACAAAAAAAAGATTTTTAATGGTTATTTGCCAAATCTGTCTATACGGGTACCACTAGTGTTTCGCAACATATATCTCGCGACACAGTTTTCGCAACGAAACATGAGCTCATCGAATCTACAACTTTTCCGACCTCTACTTTTTCGTGGGACCATATCCTGGGCCGCTGTAGGCAAAAATGTGCGCGTCCTTATGACAGAAAGCGATTTTTCCAATTTTGCAGTTGTCACCCTACAATAAGTGCTTATTAGTTTATCAATCAACCTGATTACGATGGTTTTGCTATATAGAATCTAACTTGACTATATACATATTCATGGCGCTTCAACAGCTAGTTTTACGTTCACTGAACCTGATTTCCAAAATGTAGAGCGTTTCACTCTCGCTTGCGAGATATTAATCTGTTATGTATAATAAAAATGTGCGAAAATCCTTCAATCTACCGAAGAAATATGCCTGCTACAGACAGATAAAAAGAAGTTCTTGCACAATATTATGAGTGAGAAAAATCCGCTGTCCACGTACATTACGTTTTAAAATATGTTATCAGGGTTGTTTCTTAGGCCATGTCTACTGTCAAACACGTCAAACTGTCAACAACTAAGGCGTGTAATTTACAATCCTTATCAACAAGCAAAATTCCTGCATACTTATTAAACGTTGTAAGTTCCGCATGTAGGAATGCTGTAGGCAGGAATATTGATTTTGTTACAAACACATCCAGTCCTATGGTATTGTAGGCGAAAGATAGCAATCTAAAGCTGCGGTACCAAGTATCGGATAACAATCTTCTAGTACAAATGATTTTTATATAATCTCTTAATAAGCCATGAGCAAGGATGTCAGGATATCCGAATACGATTTCATATCCGGCTATTATCGGGATAATACTCACATCCAATTTTTTTCATTTCGTGGCCAGTTGCAAATTTTCACATGATTTTTCGATTATCTGAAATCGACCAATTTGGTGTTGCAGCTTGTAATTTAGAATAGTGTTTAAATAAAAAGCTGCAGTGTAAATCATGGCGATACAATGTGCTCATGGCTATCTCAATGTGACCCCAAAATGCCGAAAGGGTTCAGAGGGACTACCCCCGGAGATTTCAGACCACCCTCCAATGCCCTGGTCTACGCCCTGAGAGTGTAACCCTATCGCCCCCTGGTAGGTCACCCCACCCGTGCCGAAACCGCGCGGAAAATTTTAGCAAAAATTGGCAAAATAGGGTGAAAATTGGCAAAAAGAGGGTACAAATGGCAAAAATGGGTTTTACGTGGTAGTGGCGGGAGGTCGTCTACTGTTTAAGCATCCTCTGGAGGATCTCACCCCGAGGATCTGCATCTCACCACCGATGCTGGCTACTAATCCCCCACCCGAGACCTCGGAACGTCAACATGTATGTATGACCTAACGTGTTTTCGACCAAGCAGGCCCTAGTTTGGTAGGTTTAAAAGTTTTCCGTATTCTGAGTTAAAATTCTTAAGGACCAGGAAAGATTTAAAAATCTGCCTCAAGATGCTATGAGGAATATATCGTAGTTTGAACAAAAAAATTTTTACAACATATATTGAAAATTCAGAAATTAGATAAATTTTAAAAATAATGCCTTGTTGAGTTGCGCATTTTTTGAAAATGTTTAAATTCAATAAAAATAAATTCAGATGCCACAAACTTTAGCTTTTCGTTCTGAATTATGTATTTAGCCTGGTTATTTAGACTAAACTCGCAAGTAGGCAATCTTTTACAATTCCGAGTTTAGGATTCCAGTTGATTTCAGACTGTTCTCTGGCACCTCATCTGGATCCCAGAGATACCAAAACTATCTGAAATTTTCGCTTTATTCTGAATAAGTAGTGTTAACTATAAGACGAAATAGTATCCGCTATAAATTAAATATAATTCACTAAAATAGGCTTAGCCGCTGACTTAGTGTATGGTATACCGCAAGTATTAATGCAAAAAGCATCTTACCAAGAGAACAATGTTAGTTTCTGCCTCGAATATGTAATACATCAGAAGACACACTTGTAATACTGGACAGTATAATCTGGTACACAGTCTTGGAGTTTAAATATGTTTGGAATTTAAAGATAATGGTTGTCCGTAGCCCGATATCCAGATATTACAGGTTATCTCACAATTTTACCGGAATCGCACAAATTAACCAGGATATCTGGATATGGTAAACCATATCCCCAACGATCACAGCTGTTCCGCCTTTTCAAGTAATTCTACCAACATATTTTCCCATCGACAGATTGTGTACTTGTTTCCCTGCTAGTGTGAATCAAGCTAAAAATCGAGCCTTATTATGCTCAGAAAGCAAAGCTCTATATAGCTATATACGGTGCGTTGCTATTGACCTGACCTGTCGAGCAGGGTTGTGTTAATATGGGTTGTAAATGGGCCCTAAAGACCCGAAAGCACCAAATTTCCATATCTCCTCAACCACTTTAGCGATCCGACTAAAGTTTGGCTCATTTTGTTCGGAAAGCAAAGCTCTATATAGCTATACACGCGGCGTTGCTGTAGACCTTACCTGTCGAGCAGGGTTGGATAAACACGGTTTATACATGACCCTTGGGACCCTTAAAACACCAAAATGGACATATCTCTTAACCACTGAACCAATTCAACTATGATTGGGTTCATTGTGTTCAGAAAGCAAAATCTATATAGCTATATAGTGTTAATATGGGTTGCTATTAACCTCACCTGTCGAGCAGGGAAAGATTAAGATGGATTGTCAATGGGCCCTTGGGACCCCGAAAACACCAAATTGGCCATATCTCCTCAACGACTAGATCGATTCAACCGCGCTTGGACTCATTTCGTCCAGAGAACAAAGCTATATATTGCTGCATGTACTATATACCTTGCTCTAGTATTTGAGTTTTGCTTTGGGTCTTCGACTTTAACGAAAAATATTTTCCTAGCTTATACACTCAGAATTCACTTTCTTGGCCATGAGACAAGTCCCTAGTATAGTAGTTAAGACTTCGCAGCAGGTTTTTGTGCTTTCCTTAGTGCAAAAACACAGCGAAATTTCAAAAAACACACCTAAATTTCAAAAACACAAAATTTAGCACACCTGAACTGTTTAATTACAAGGCTACAAAAACCAAAATTCTTAAACGCTGAATGCTTATAAACTGACCATGTTTATAACTGTGGAACCTAAGTCTATAAATTCTGAAATATGAAAAAATTAGTGCTAAATATAACTGATTGGTCCATTGTATAAATATATAATGCATGCACTAATATAAAATTGCTACTTGACCTTCCATGTAACGTTGAACCAGGGTATTTGCGGGTTAATTAAAAAACAGAGGTAAATGTCAAAAACATACCTAAATGTCAAAAAACACACATTTTAGCACAACATGAATTTTGAAAACCCTGCTTCGCAGACAGCTGACGCTATTTATACCTCCACCAATACCGCAATTTGATATACAAACAACAGTCAACAAACTGATTTTACGCAAAGCAGTTACATACCAAGGCTCTTACCTGAATCAGTGAACTTTGCACAGTCGTGCTTCTCACGAAAAGATGACATTAATTTGCATTTTTCAAGCTTTCCTGTAGCACTAGTATCAATACAGGCTCTGAAAAAACATTATGTGACGACCAAATAAGGTGCTCCCAACAGTGGATGGGCCAGATCTTCAATCAACCGGGGATACAAAGTTTATTTCATCCGTAACTAGGCAACAAAATTGCTACAATCATACGAACCAAACGACCAAGTTATGTAGCAAATATTGTCGAAGAAAAGACCACTGTTTAAAGAATAATTCAAAACCCCAATTTATTAATTAATTACATAAGGAACAGCCAAATACACACTGCGTTGCTGGCTTATTCACAGGACCAAAATTTTATATGGGGGTTTTGAGCTGAGGGGCACCCAGCTCCAACCAGGGGGTAGCTGAAAGGAATTCCCCAGCTCATCTGGCAGGGACACCGCACCCGCCAGGTCAACTGGGAGATTTTATAGTTGCATTTTCATGTTTTTAAGCATTTAATACACCTTTATCGTTATTTTCACTTCAGATTAATTATTTAATCACTAAAAATGCGTATTACTGCAGGCCGCACTTCATTTTACTTAAGATTTTATAATAAATAGTAGAAATATACGCAAAAATATAATTTTGTTATAACCGTTTCTTATTAAAATGATCATTTCGGGGTGACCAAAAAATACCTGGCGGTGCTGGTGGTTGATATGGTGGAAGCCAAAAGTTTCCTGGGGACAAGACCAGGGTAAGCCTCCAAAATCCTGGGGAGTTCGAAAATTCATGGGCGGCGGTCACTTCTCCCTCTGTGGAGAAGCTAGAGTTATATAATTGTTTTTATGTGAACACGGATAATTTCTGTTTTAATTTGTATTGTTGAAAATTAGTGTAAAAAATTTAATTATAACGAAAACGTGACTGGCAAACTATTACCCAGCCAGCCCTATATTCATGTTTAGAAACTGTGGCTGTAGATGAAAAGTTTACAGTTCGACTGCTAAAACTAGTCTTGCAGGCCTGTAGATTTGCTGCGCGATCCAGATAATATTTAAAACGATAGGTTTCCCATTTAAAGTCGAAAACAGTTGTTCTGAACAAGGTTTATTAGCCTGACAGCCAAACGTGTGATATGTGTTGCAATTATTTCAAAGATAACTATGGAAAGGCCTGACCAATTTTATTGAACGAGCGATTGCAGCGAGCGAAGTTTCCACTGAGGGCAATTGGGAGAAAAACTGTGAAAATGTTGTATTTCGTCTGTCGTTCTCATTCATAACTCATGTCTACTGGACTCTCCAAACTTGGGGGTGGAAGGCCTGGCACTTTTCGGTTCCTCCTGCCAAAATTTTGGGCTCCCCGGTTGATTGTTTCTTGGCTATTTTTTGTTTCCAATCGGTCCAAAGTTCATAAAATTCGTACTTGAGTCCCGTTCTGAAGCCAAAAATTTCGCTGTTTGTGAAAACTTGCTTTAATATCGCTTTTGTCTTCATCAAAAGAGTTTTAGCAGTGTTTCTGAGACGATTTTTAACCGTTTTTTGGCAAAATGCTCCCTGGAAAAATCGTGCTCCCCGGTTCATGCCCAATGGCAAAATTTTGAGCGAATAGAGAAAGCCCAGCTCTGAGTGGATGGATTTCGATAAAATTTATTTTGTTCGATAGCAAAACCTTTCTTCGATGAGAATGTGCCCTTAAGCTGAACGCGAATAGCTCCGACCCCATCTTCGTGGCCATCATGGCTAAAAACAGCTTTTATGAGTTCCTTGCCAAATCTAGCTGTGTGGTTAGCAGTCTTTCGCAGCGCATAGCTCGCTACACAGGTTTCGCATCGAAAAATCAAGACCGAATCAACTCATTGAAATTTCGAAAACTGAATACAGCGGTTTGGTTATATAGAGCATAGGAAGTACAGTAACGGACAAAAATAAGCGCATAAAACAACCGCAAAACGAGAACTAACATAAACGCAAACGACCTTTAGAACATTCTCTTATAAACGAACGTTTTTGCGTTCGTTGTTTGTGCACTTATTTTTGTCAGTGACTGTATATTTCATGCCTTTTCATAGAGCTTCATCGGGTTTATAGTGAATGAACCGAGTTACAGAATATATTTTGTCTGCAATAGTTTGGTTACGTATTGCGTACAGGACATCAAGATTTGTCTAGGTTTTTAGGAAGGTTGAATATGATGGTTTAGCTATCTAGAGGCAAACACAATAAAACTTCATGGTATTGTCAGTTGATTTCCATAAGTTTGGATTTGACGAGATTTTAGATTTTGAATGGGTTTAGGGTTCCAGAGATTTAGTGTGGTATATACATCAAACGCAGCCTGTTATGGATGATTACACAGAATGTTAACATATAAATGAAACCACACTCGCTCCGTTTCACCCTCGCGTGCGAAATACTAGTTTAAAATTTCAATCATTTTGTGTGAATTGTATATTCTTGTATACAACGCTATGTTATAAAGGAATTTATACATTGCTATAAGGAAATCTATAGAACGCTAAAAACTGTAAATCTCTGATAGTCACTGGAAAAATAATATATAGCGGTGCTTCTTGCAAAAAAGTTGAGACCGAAGTGGTTTGGAATCACGATAAGTTAAAATATTGGTTGTTTATATTGAAATACGGGAGGAGAACAGGTACTTCGACCTCTCCTATGTTCTTCCAGTTCGTGCCCAATTTACCTCCCCCAGACCCCCAAAATTACTTTTCTGCTGGACTAAACGATTACTGATTTATTCTGTAATGGGCAAAAAATATGCAAACTTTTCCTTATTTTGGCAAAAATAGCTAAATTTTCCCGCGTGGCTGAAAATCATTAAAATTTTTAATTAACATATATCCATAATATTGACGTTAGTCGTTAAATTATGCACAGTTGAAGTTTTCCAACACACATTACTTTATGGTACTCCCAGTTCAACTTGTTGTGCTTAAAATGAACTCTGCGAATCGTCTCCAAGCACTCTCTGCACACCCAATTCCCCACCACTATTTTAATGCTAAAACGTCGTTTTATAGGTTGAAAGTACATACACAGCAGTAAAACTACATGAAAATAACGAAATATTTAGCATATTTAAGCAAAATTTATTACATCTTCCAGTTTGAAACTTTTCCCGATAATGAACATGCCCCCCCACTTTCAAGCTAGTCCAAAGTGGGGGCCGGCATTTTCGGCTACCCCCCGGCAAAAATTCGGGTACCCCTGGCTATAATTTCCTAAGTTTGGACTAGCCAGACTTTTCGGAGGACTGTGGATAGGACAGAGTTTCACTTTACCAGTTCCGAACTGATGGATGATCACCAGGTATAATTATGGCAGTTTGAAGAAGCCATGTTTAAACAGTAAATGTGACAGTCTGCGAACGTGCAACAGCTAATGCATATCATGTATAAACTTACTGCCATGTTTTCCCATCATGAAAAACTATGCAATCGTATGACGGACCGGGATCGTTGTACTTCTTTTCTAATGAGCTCAAAATATCAATTTTGCTGTCGATATCTTCTTTGTTCCACCGCTGTGGCTAAAACCATTGCGGACATAATGAGACACAAAATTCGGCCCAATCCCAGTTGGGGGGGAAAAATTATTTTACGCTTGCTATAGCACCCATCTTTTGGAAACTATGCCCCCATAGTCTCTGTACCCCCAATCATCTCTCACCCCCAAAAGAGATCACTTCGTGATCAGGTTCGCCCCTTTTGGAAACATAAACCTTGATGTTGAACTCATTATTCTATGATTTAGGATGGGTTGCTTTTTGGCTTTTGGAGGCTTTTTTTCAAACTTAAGCCGCCTTCGCTTCGCTCAAAAATTTTACTACGGAACTCAAACATCAGCAATGTTACCTATCAACGGCTAACAAGATCTCCATCAACGCGAGTGCGTGCTCATTTACATTCGTTTATCCTATAAGCAATTATGCTATAAGAATTCTACCGAGAGGCATAATGCATAATATTCTTGTGAACAGTATGTTCTTCACGTAAACATTTCTTATAATCTTCAATAAATGTTTTAGACCGTAACACAAAATGAATTTTTTGGAACGTCTACACAAATAAAAAACGCGCTGTTGTGTTGTAAGACCATTTTTTGTCTTCGTTTGTTCTAAATTTAGAACGTTTTCAAAAATGACAAATCTATATTTAACCCGTAATTTCTGACGGGTACTTTGATTATTCATTTTGCAGCAATCAACACGACTATATTAAAAAATTAAATTCTAATTCTTGAACACTACAGATTTTGAGAGGTCTTGCTTAAAATCGTTATTTTGCAGCGTC
Source organism: Trileptium ribeirensis (assembly GCA_030248225.1). Classification (NCBI taxonomy): domain Eukaryota; kingdom Metazoa; phylum Nematoda; class Enoplea; order Enoplida; family Thoracostomopsidae; genus Trileptium; species Trileptium ribeirensis. The sequence goes on from JASANE010014158.1 coordinate 36,512, forward strand.
AATATGGTCTAAAAGTATCAAGCAAAATAAAAATATTTGAAACTTTTGAAAAAATTAAATAAACTTTAAAGCCAGGGTATATTGCATGAAATAATAATTATTGTTGAACACTGTAGAACCTATATGGAGCTGAAAAACAAGTGTCTATGCTTCGATGACATTGAAATGTTGACGAACCTCATTTAAGAACAAAGCAAAGACCACAAGGATAGACACGCGCATGGCGAATAACTAAGCCAAAGATTTGAGAAAATATCTAACTTTTGCTTGCAAGGAAGGAAGATAGATGATTACATGGCTCTAGTACGGCCGAGAAGCTTTAAGATAACCAGTTTTTATGGCGACATGACCATCACAAATTATATATACATTCCTGATAAAATAGAGAAAGTAATCTTTTCAGCAATTGATAAAAATGCAAAAAAATATACTTGAAAAATATTTTATCGTGTGGTTTGAAAGCACTAGTGTTAACAACTTTCATTAGTTTTCTCAGAAAGATGTATTTTCCCATGTAGTTTTCTTATTTTTTCTTTACGAGCATGGACAAAAGCACCCCAATGGAAAAATATAATGTCAGGTAATACGTGGTTAATTGGCTAAGTGAAACAGAATTGTCGATGAAAATGTTCTTACAGTAATAATGAAATACTGAGGTAATGCGTTGACAGTGGTTTTGCTTTGAAACCTGCATTTTATTTGTTTAATGGACTGGGGACATGTCTTTGGTCTTCGCGGTGGAAAATCCTGTAATTCAATTTAGTACGATGGTATGGTGTGTTAAGCTTTGTGTACTGTATTGTACAAGGACATTGCGGTGGAAAACGCACCTTTAAGCATGAAAAAGTTTTGCATTCAAGATAGAAAAAGTTTTGAAACTTGTAGATAGACTCGAATCTTGCCGCCATGCCAAGTGTATGAATTCGGAGAAATTAGAAGCAGTAACGTTAACATACAGTGGAACAACTCTCTTGTTACGAAACAAAGATGTAACTAACCAAAAAATAATTATATAATAATTGCTACAAGCGAATTTTCACCATTTTGGTGGATTCTGGTATTTTGAGGATGAAAGAGCCAAACTTATAGTTAGGCTGTCCAAAAAATATGCTCGACATTCCTCGACCTAGCATCTGTCGTCCAAACAACAATTTGACCAGCCTAAATTAATTTATGAGCTCCAAAAGGACCTGACATAGAAATTTGGCCATTTTTGGGGGTAGAGTAGGGTATTTTGGGGGCAATAATAACCAAAATCATAGTTTGGGTGTCAAAAAATATGCGTAACCTTTCACGGCCTAGTATCTGTCACCCAAACAACAATTTCTCCAGCAAAAATTAATCTCATTGCTTCAAACAGACGCTGAGAGCGAAATTTGTTAATTTTACAGGTAAATTAGGGTGTTTTGGGGGTAGAAGAGCAAGACTGACTGTGCAAAAAATATATAAGTGATCTTCGCCGACCTAGTATCTGTCACTCAAACAACAACTTTCCAGGTTAAAATTATTTTAGTGGCTTCAAAAGGAGCTGACAGAGAAATTTGGCCATTTTGAGGAGCTAGAAGAATAAAAAACATAGTTTGGCTTTATATACAAAAAAATGACCTTCCATGACCTAGTATCTGTCACCGACACACCAATTTGCCCTCTGAAAATTAATGTAAAAGCTTCAAACAGAAGCTGCCAGCGAAAATTTATCATTTTGGGGGCTATAAGAACCAATTTAATAGTTGGGCAGTCCAAAAAACTTGACCTTCCACGACCTAGTATGTGTCACCTAAGCACCAATTTACACACCTAAAATTAATTTGAGGGCTTCAAAACAGAAGCTGACAGCGAAAATTTACCATTTTGAGGTTAAATTATATAGTGTGTTTCGGAGAGTTAGGCTATGTAATAAATAGACTTTACTTTCCCCGACCTAGTATCTGTCAATCAAATGACAACTGCCTTTTTGAACGAGTCACGGGAACTTTTTGAAGGAATTTGTTAGGGCCGTGGATTCGCTCCGAGAAACCACGACGGCGCTAATAAACACGCGCACACCCACTAATTTTGCAAGTGCAATCAAGATCTAACAATTATTTTAATTTGTCAAATCCCCCCTTCTGTTTTAAAGTGCACCATCTGTAACAGGAAGCGAAAAACATTACCTCAGGCGTAATTTTTAAGCTAACATATTTTTGAAAGTATGAATGTCCGGAAGCTGTAAGTTTAAAGCGTTTTTAAATAACGAAGTATTTTCCAAGCATATATATAACAAAAAAGTTTTAATAAAAAAATTTTCGTGTCAAAATTTGTATAACTACAAATCGTTAAAACAAAACAGGTTATCTTATTTTAACTGAAAGGAAAACGGAAAAATGAACATTATACAAAATTTTCTTAACATATTTTTGTTTTGCAAACATAGCACATTATTTGAAAAATAATCTGTTGTTTGCGGTACCACTGGGCGAATTTTGGATAAAAATTTATAACGCAAATGATACTGATTTAATAAAGATAGGAAGCCAAATGACAAAATACAACAACCTTCATTACTCTAAATATAATGGCCAGTCATACCATACAATAACATTTGGAGCCATTTCCGACAGTTTATCGATCTGAACACTGGTACATATATATGTACACAAATGCAGTTGAAGGTTAAATTAAGTGTATTGCAATAATCTATATAACGCTAAAGCCCTTCCAGGAACGTGTACATCGACCTAAATAATAACCTCGTATGCGGAATTTTAGCTATTTGCTAGAAAGAGCCAGATAGCGTACCTCTACGGAAAACGCCTGCCTATCGACTACATTGAAAAGCCATTATCTCGAATTTTTAATCGTATAAACTGATTCTTCGTGTTCTTACCTGTTTTCGACACTGATCTTAACATAATATCTTTCATTAATTATTAGTGACTGATTTCTCAACATTTATAATTCAAATTTGAACTTCGTTTACATGTACGTTAAGCTTGCTTTCTTACTGTTTTGCTCGATCTGAACCAAACTTTGAACTTACTTGAACTTATCGCCGTAAATCAAACTCTGCAGTTACTGTTGCATAGTTTTTTTTAATCAATGACAAATAAGAAATAAAAATCAAAGACAGACTTGAATTAAGCAAACAAATTACAAACTTAAATAAAAAGCGGTGTCAACCATACCTATATATAAAAAGATAAAGATCTTCGAATAATTAAATTACGGAAGGCCATGAATTTCAAGACTAGAGGTTTAAATGTCTTTAACGGGCACGGAAAACGAATTTCCACTGGGAAAATGATTCTTATACTGCTGCATTGAAAAAAAGCCATTTTTGTTTTTCATTGTAGTAGTGGTCGTACTGAAATTATTGCGACAGCTACGGTATTGGAAAAATGCTTTGCTTAATTGGTGTTTTAGGTATTTTGGAAAAATGATTAATAATGCAGTCGCTAAAATGACCGTGGACTAGCTATAGGTGAAACTCCTGTGTGTTCCTGCCATATTTGCAAATTTCAGCCGTAATAAACATTAATCGTACATTCAGTTGCTAACATAACTCCTGTCCTTACCATTTTGTTACACTATTGATTTTTTCAAATGACATAAATAAACATTTCTAATAATGATATTCAGCCGCTAAAATGGCCTGTACTAGGTTAAGGAAACGCCTGTGTTTAATAATTTTTTGTTACGTTGATAATATACTGAACACAGGTTATAACAAGAATAGTATTGCTTATTTTTGTTATAACATGGAAAAACAGAGGTTTGACACTGATCTTTACTACGTTCCTATGTCATCGGCTTAACCGAATGTCACCCCCTTGGATTACTTTACGTTACATAAGTAACAATAAAACATATATACATAGCTCATGTAGTTCAGCCAACCCCATCAAAAACCCGTAAATGAAACAATTTGGGTAATTTGAGCAATATATTGCTAGAGAAATAGCCAGTTCAACAGCTATTATCTTCAAATTTGCTTTACTACCTCAGTGGAACATGATATAGTTGTGCTTTTTGATTATGGACATATAAGCAATATATCTTGATAAAATTAAAATTTTAGGTTTCAAAAATTACAATTTTATGATCTACGATTACTACGTCACCCAGAGTGACGATTTCAGCAGCAAACAGCCAATTTTTATTCAAATACGAACCACAAAAATGACTGATCTTCACAGTTTCAGGTTTCAAATGACAATATTTAATAATCTATGACTGCCGTGTCGTCGCGCAAATATAAATACTCACAGTTCCAAATTTCATTTATTAAGATCACGGTCTTACAATTACCCATCTTTCTTTTTCTGGTCCGTCTAATGAAAATAAATCGCAGTCCAAAAACCTGACAACACTAATTTTGTTGAAGAGATTGTTATCTACTTAAATCTGTTATAAAAACACAACCCTCCTGTTTTTCATTTTGTAGCAGAAAACTAAACAATACCATCAACTTTCTTGTTATAGCCTATGTTCAGTATATTCTCTATATAACAAAAATTATTAAACACTTTTAAAGGTTTCCTTAATCTAGTTAAGGGCCGTTTTAGCCACTGAATGCATTATTAAAAATGTTTATCATTTATTTCATTTGAAAAATCAATAATATAACAGAAGGGTAACAAGATGCCAAGATGGTTTGTCTTTCCTAGCATTGTTCAGAGGTGATTTTAGCGACCGGTTGCACGATTAATGTTTATTACGAACGAAATTTGCAATATGCACGGTACACCACTATAGGTTAGTCCACGGTCATTTTAGCGACTACATTATTGAATTCGAGTGGAATGAGAGAGCGAACCGAGCTCATTCCACTCGCGAGCGAGTGGAACGAGAATTTTCAATTTTGGCTCTGGAAGCGGGGTTGAGGAGGTCCTGCCTGTGCGTGTCTGTCGCACCTGGATCTCAATAACGGTTGGGCGGATTTTGATGCATAATAGCTCATTCGAACCGCAATGGACGATTTAGGTATAGTGACGGAGCAGAATTTTTGAATTTTCCCGTGGGAAAAGTTATGGGGCAAAATGACGTCATTTTGGACCATTTTTCGGGCACCCCTCAGTTTTTGCGACTTTTCTCAATAAATAAACGAGTTATCCGCAAACTAATAGGCCTATTCCATGTAGTTTTACCAGGGCTTTCCAATGATATATAACAAGTTTTTCAACTACTTCCCCATCTGGAGTCTATAAGCTTATAGTTGGCGCCAAATTTCATATTTGGTGCAAAGTCGTGGGAAATGCACCTAAATGTGTGTTTTTTGTTGCTTTTAGTGTCTTATATGGGGTTTTCTGGGCCAAAACGCTCATTGTGAGTGTCAAAAATATTGTGTGGCAAATATTTTTCACACTTCTGCTTCATACTTGGTATAAAAAATGAGATTTTTCACAAGTGTCGGTTTGAATACTTTAACGTTCTTTTCACGGTCAATTTAGGGTTCTATTGAATTATTAAATTGTTATTGCATTGTTTTTGTACTCGTTGTATGATGTTTTGTCTACTGCATACGTTGGCTATCAAAATAGGCGGGCGTAACTATGACCCATCACTCACGGTTTATATAATGCTGCACCTGCATACTGTGTGTAGGCTTTGTTTGCGTGTGCTTTCTACAACAGACTTCGGGGGATTGTTCTCACCACTCGAATTCTGGCTCACAAGGGAGCTTCACTAGTTTTTAAAAGCATTTTTCCAAAATACCAATTAATCAAAGCATTTTTTCCAATACCTTGGCTGTCACATGTCAGCTTGACCACTACTATAATAAAAAGATAAAATGGCACTTTTCCACTACTACAGTATAGGAATCATTTTCCGAGCGCGCACAGGGGTTTCTTTTCCCTGCCCGTTAAGTGAATTTTTCCCTCTGGTAGACATATTTCTCCCATGTAGAAATAAATCCGTCTCTTTGCATAAATAACGGTATAAATATTGCCAAAGATACAATAAAATAATTTTCCTAAAATCGTTTAATTTCGATAGCCAAAATCACTGTTCATAAGAAGAATAACAGTTTTTCACCAATCTCTATCAGTTTGTGTGACAAAGGGTACAAAAATCGCTTCCACTGCAACAAAATGGCGTAACCTGACACTAGTCCCTAACATCCCATTTTTACGATCTGTGATAACTATACCTGCAGTCAAAATACTCAATGAACCAAGGCAAAATCTTTTTGATTTGGAATTTGGAATTTTTTTCTCGGAAAAAAATTGTCAACATTAAAAATGAATGGCTTATCGAAAAATTATCACATATGAAAACGATAATTTTGACAATCTATGATAATGGTATCAACAAGCAAAATAATCGGCCCGTCACAAAATAACCTATTGTAAAATTTCTGTACAATTCTAAGCGACATAGGAAACTAACATTTACCCCAAACCACTAAAATAGTCCTTGAATATAACTAAAAACTTCAAAAAACCTAAAATAAAGCATTATTAAATTCCTGGTGCAATGTACTCACAAAAACTCCACCAGTTTAAAATCTATCCCAGTAAAACTTAATAAACTTACTCATTGGTTACAAAAAATTGTTTTGAATTAAATGTTTATTTTGCCCGCAGAAAAATAATTACAGATAATAAATTTTTTACCTAAATGCTGCAAACGACTTAAAACTGTGACACTGAGCTACAGCAATTCGTTAGTACAGGCTTAATTTTTTTAAACAATAGTAGCAAATCGCAGCTGCATAAACCGATACTGAAACAAAGCAAATACTAATACGTCAACCGACAGAAAAAACCTGTAAAAATCACAAATGGACAAAAAAAATTGCCCCCGCTACTTCTCTAGCTTACGTAAAATCTTTTGACAATTATAACCAGCTAACCACAAGAGCTATCATAATAATTTTTATCAAATGACCGCCAATGCGCACATTATAACATATTTTAAAATGTATTTTTTGCTATCTTTACTACCACTTTTGCAAAAAAACTGCAAACCGTATAGTATTTGATGGTAAAAACGACGATCTGCCACGCACATACAGAAATGAGTACTAAAGCAAAAGAGGAATTTTTAAAAAACTATGGAATAACGAAGACGAAATTTGTTTATTTGTCTTTAGGTTTTTCGCAACGTCAAGAAACATGTCTGTTACACCTATTCGAACTGGAAAAATATGAAAAACGCTTTGAACAATTTTATTTAGGAGGCCCACCATACCCGCTAAATTTTTTCTCATTTTGTGGTCAAATTTGGTATTAAACAATTCCTCTGGACGAGCACTATTGATCCAACACAAATTCAACCATGGATTTTTAACAATACGGCAACGCTGGGCCAAAAAAAATTTTGGGCACTGTTCGTAGAGAAATCGCTAACTCTGCTGTAGGCAACAGTGGTTTGTGGGTTCACTTCAAGCACCTAATATTACATAGTTCTTTCATTAAAAGAAGGCACAAGATTCCGACGGTTCAAAGAAGTGAAAATCGACTGCAATAATGTTGGTGACAGTTTTAAAATTGCCAAAAACTATCTACTTTGGAACATAATGCATAGTTAATAGCGAACGCTCATTACGTTGCCCTATCGGCACTGGGCACGTTGGACCACTTTCTTTAATAAATTATTTTGGGATTGTTTTTCTCCATGCTTTTGAAAATCTATCTACCCTGGCTTGAGTAGATATCTACAACCTAAATACTGTTGGTCTTTCAGATATGTCTCTGCAACAGAATGATTGGTTCAAACATGATTAGTTGATATAGCAGAGGATATATAGCAGTTTTAGGTAATTCATTGCCTAATAAATTGTAAAATTATATTTCTCTTAACATTAGTGAGCAAATTAATCATCTGAAGTACTCGATTTTTTCTACTATTCATAAAAACACATTACTAAAGCTAGTCTGGTTTACCAGTTTCGTTGTATCACCATAATCCCTTTCAAACTGCTCCAGCATTCGGCAAACATCGGCAGACGCCAGGCGATGATAAACATCCCACACTTTTTCCTTCTTTTCTTTCTAAAATATATAATTTATAAATACATATAGCGAATTGATACATATCAAAGTGCCCATACGGGATGGAGATTGTAGTCACCCTAAAGAGCCAGATCCTTAGCCATATTTATTCACATAAAGCTCATCACCCGCCAACCGCCCTCTCCAGCGGCCATACATACGACTACTGAGGACGCACGATATATTTAGCAGCTTCAACGAAATCACAAAATATTAAGGCCAAATTGGAAAAAATAGTGGGAATATTATCATAAAAATGTGACCCTCAACCTTACCCACCGCCCATTAACTTCGTGGTAAATATATTATAGGTGTCTAATGCCCGTCAGCTTAGGGGAGGATAGATACAGAGAGCAGGCAATTTGGATAATTTATCAAAAATTTTCCCTATTTTTGCTGTTTATATCAATTTTCCCTTAATTTGTTTAACTAAAACAGAGCGAGCGAGGATAGTGGAATGGCTTAGGGAAGGATAGATACGGAGGACCGGCCAGGGATTAGATTATTAAAAACTTTCCGCCAATTTTTTGCTGTTTATCCAAATTTTCCCATAACATTTTCGTAACTAAAACAGAGAAAGCGAGGCATGTAGAGTTTTCACTGATGGCCCTAGAGAAAAAATTGCGAAACATTTCTTTCTTCGGTGTAATACATAATGCTTGTACGGGTGGATAGATTTCGATAAAATTTTTCTGTTCTACAGCACAAGTGATGACGATGTGCCCTTTATTTGAACGATAAGAGATCTGACCCCATCTTCCGTGTCTCAACAGGGTTTTAAGGTCCTTTGCCAATATTGCTATGGGGTACCTATGTTTGTTTTTGTTTTACATGTTATTATTACATACACGTATGCGGCATTAGTTCTTTGAGATCTTTTCTGAACTTCACTTCTTGCGGGATCACTCCCTAAAAGGCTGCGTGCTGGAATATGTTTCGTCGACGCTTTGCCAAAAAAACGATTTTTCACATTTCGGCATGTTATTGCGTATCTATTATCAAGCACGCTGACTATCATGCTTTTGTTACACAGAGGAGTGGAAGTTGACTATATTGTAGATTTTCAGAGATTTCAGGGATTTTACAATGACAAACCGAATTTATACAATGTTGTCTGGCTGTGGGTCATAATGAACGGTCTATGGCTGTTGGTACGCTGAATACGATAATTTACTTATCTAGAGACCAGCATGTCAGTGACTTTCCATGGATTTATGGTTAACGAATCCAGTTTTCAAGATGTAGGATTTCCATTTGCCGTAGGACAAGGTGGTCTATACATAGGTCCTTCGGCGAGCCGAATGCAACGATTTATCTTAGAGTTTTTTTAACATGACTGTACCATATATACCTTTTCGAGCGTTTTCAATGTATATGTATATTGTATATAGATGTATATACCAGCGCCAAACCCCTTAGCGCGACTTAGCGGCTACTGGCTTTCGTCAAGTGCAGGTCAGAGTTCGGGCCGCTTCGCGCCACTTCGTGGTTAACGGCTTTCGGCCAGCGCTAATACTCACTACTGATGTCGAGCCGTAGCTAAAATTATCTTGACAGTTCGCCCTTTGTACGATGGACACCAAACCGTTAACTATATATGTATTCCCCTGAGCCTGAGGAGCAGGATGCGTCTACGTCAATCATCATTCCCCAAGCTTCTCTTTCTTTATGGCCTCAGACACGATTTACCAAGGATCATTGCGCCAAGAGCGGTAAGAGGCATTAGGAAAAAAATGAGCAACATCTTTGAAGATTTTTCGCTTCCATGGTGTAAATGCTCGGCCTCTCGACCTTGATCATCCCCGGTTTATCAGCCATGAGAAGACGACGAGGCCATCGGTGGTTTTCTATTGGCAGTACGTGCTCGGCTAGCTGCAAGCGCCTGCGTCTGAGGACAACTGTAAGAGGCCCAATGGGGTTGCAACGTTTTCTGCGCTCATCGGTGGTGACATGATCTTTTAGTGAGACTCCCACGATCAACCTAAGACAAACGTTCTCAAACACCTGCAGTTGTTGGGCTCCGTGTTGTTTCTCAGGTCATGTCTACTCCCTGGTAGGAATTAAGCGCTCTAACTATCTCTCTTCGTACAAAATGACAGGATATGCATTGTAGCAAGCAGGAATGCGAAAGGCCAAATGCTGGGGCTTCAAAGTTTGCAACCGGGATACTAGGAGACAAGCCACGATAAAAAGTCAGCTGATGGTGGCTTAAACTGGTTGATTGGCTGTAATCTCTCGAAAACTTTCCGGACACTTTTTGTCAATCACCATCACGACATATATACAGATTATAAATACCAGGGCGTCACCGAAATTCCGTTTCCGGCAAAAATTTCCGGTTCCGATTTAAAATTATACATATTTCTTGCTTCACCTGCGACCCAAACATATGTTATATATACTCTATAATTATCACGTTCCAACACAACCGAACAAGAAAAAATTAACTCATAATATTGACCTGTGAAACGTAAGCAGGAGAAAATTTTAGTAAGCATTTTTCATCTTCCTCCGCTAGGAATTTGTTAACAAAACAAAGGTAGGTTGATGTTTTTAGCAGTTTACCCATTCAGAAATCTGCAGTACATAGTAGGACTAAACCTGTTCAACAGTATATTCATAACAGAATATGGGAAGGATTATTAGCTGTAAGCCTGGTTAATATAAATTGTGTCAAGAACCAGCCAGTACACTTGCAAACTTTGTAATCAGTCTACATTGGAGTAAAGTAACATATCTGCAAAGCATACGGAAACTGCGTTCTTGAGAAACAACTGTATGTATTAAAACTGCGCGTGCAGTATCACAGTTTGTCTCATCTATAGCATTATTATCAGAAAATCATCATCATCTAACTGAGGCGCACTGGTTGCCCAACGCTAGCCTGAACAATGTCTGGCCATCGTTCAAAAAATTATAGTATACCTTTTTATTGTCTTTTAGAACCATATAGACCAATAATTTCAAGTTTCCTGCAGAATGTAACGAACGTATGTCCAGTAAAGGGATGTGATTGGAGACGGAGCGTAATTGTCTAGGCTACGCTCCAGGCGAAAAGACCATACAGCTTAGCGCAGTTTAGACAAACCTGTAGAGCAGAAGGCATTTTTCCGCGGATAGTCCAAAAACCCGACATCTTGATCGATAAATTTTGAATCGAGGAACCACGAGGATACCTCAAACCCCATAACTCCAGAACCGGAGCCATAATCGAAAAACAAAAAAAGAGGCATCGAGATTTATCATTTTACTATGAAATAAAACCAACCAGAGAAAAAATTCGAAAGTTACGATAAAAATAATCTTGCTTCCGTGAAGGGTACTAAACTGGTGTAGAAACCCTCTTTTTGATTTCTGACCCCGAACCAAGGGGGCGTCATACCCTTGTACCCATGGAACCATAAGCCGCAGAGTAAAACCAATACCGGCAATGAGTTTCCCATGCCCGAAAACACCTAAGTGAAACTTATCAGCCGCCCAAGACGTCAGAACAAATTTTAAAATTTTGGGTAGAGGAACCACTGGGGCGCCATACCCCCGTACCTCAAACCCCATAAATCCAGAACCGGAGCCTCAATCGAAAAACAAAAAAGAGGCATCAGCATTTATCATTTTACTATGAAATAAAATTATCCAGAGAAAAAATTCGATAGTTAAGATAAAAATAACCTTGCTTCCGTGAAGGGTACTAAAATTGGGCCACAATACCCATATTTGGACCCCTGACCCAGAACCAGACCCCGAATCAAAAGACGCTCGGGGATATACACGGTAAATAGACTATTTCGGTTCGAATGAGCCCAAGATCATGAAAATCGGTTAGGCGTTCTCGGGTTATGGAAAATCACACACACACAAACAGGATTTAAAAGATTTTACCCCTGCAAAACACAATCTCCACTACGTTTCACTACGTTCTGACTACTTTAGCTTCCTCACCCTCTTCAAAGTACCAGAGAGGCAATAATGCCATCGCAATACATTAAGTTCTGGGCTCTCCAAAATGGGGGGTGGGGGGCCTGGCATTTTTCGGTTCCGTTCAAAAAAGGTGCCCCCCGGTCCATGCCCCTGGCAAAATTCTGTGCTCCCCTCGGTTCACCGCCTATTGGAAGATTTTTGTTTCCAATTGGTCCAAAGTACATAAAATTTGATCAAAATTTGTACTATAATCCCGTTCCGAAGCCAAAAATTTCACAAATTTTGTCAAAATTTGTTTCAAAATAGCTTTTCTCTCCATTAAAAGCGTTTTGATAATGTTTCTAACACGATTTTTAACCGTTTTTCTCTTGGTAAAATGCCCCTTGGCAAAATCGGCTCGTCCGGTTCGGAATCAGAGGGGCCCTGTGGTTCATGCCCCTTGGCAAAATTTTCAGCGAATAAAGATTCCAGAAGTTTAATGTAAAATTTATTTTTAATACATTTTAAATCTACAGTATATACCTTCATCTGTTTACTATATATATAAGTTTCGAAGACCAAGATGGTTTCGGTTCCGGTTATTTCCTGATAAACATATATATATATATATATATATAGTATGGTGATGTGCAAGGATACAGGTAACCATATCCCGATATATCTTTTGATAATATGCGTTTGCACCGATATTTACTGTATAGACTTTCACTAAATCGATCCTATTTCACTATTCCAACTTATAGTTAAAGCTAATTTACTCAGAATAAAGGTGAAAACTTTGAATATATTAAAGATTGAAAACCTTTTGCCATGCCAAACTGATTTGTGACTTAGTAAACAACTTTATATTATTATAATTAGTTTACAAACATAATTTTATAACCTACAAATTTCCATGTGACATATGCCACCAACCTTGTTTTGCATGAGTGAGCAAT
>JASANE010014160.1:0-17789 GCA_030248225.1 Trileptium ribeirensis
TTAGAAAAATTTCAAAGTTGTTGGAATATGGTCAAATTTGGTACCGTTGAACTCGCCTCGTCGAGCTGAGTCGAATGGTACCAAAATCATCGTTGTACGACGATTCCCTGATTTCCCTCCCCCCCAAACCCAAGGAGTGCCAATTCTTCTTTACTGTTCCGAGTTTTATACAAAAGCGTTGGAGAGTGAGTGCGTGGTACCGGTTTGGTGGAAATAGCAAACGTTAATACAGATTTACGGAGCCCAGCTTCATTTTACAACTATCAACGTTAACTAGTAAAGCAACTTCACAATTAGGTACTTCTTCAAGTACTAATTTTTTATCTTATTCGTATTAATTGCCCAGATAAAACTGAGTGATCACGAGCGTAACCCATTCATAACCACTTATTAGTTATAGATCGGGTCTTGCTAGCCGTCCGGAAGCGGGAATGTTAAAATAACTACAAGTGCTAGTGTAAATCTGAGACCCTAGGAAAAAGTAATTAAATAAAAGTACGGGTCTAGCCGTCCTGAATGATTCGTACAGACCCCACAAGAGGAAAATTTGAGAAAATGATTAGTGTAAATCTAAGGCAAAGGTTAAGATACTTAAATAAACGTACGGGCCTAGCCGTCCGGAAGGCTTCGTACAAACCTCACAAGAGGAATTAACTAATACCCAACCTAACGTTAAGTATCAAATAATTACTCAGAATAGTGCGCTCAACCCTGAGTTTGAAAAATACACACAAAGCAAGGCTCACTCAACTAAAATCGAAGTGAAATGAACCCAAATCTAAGTGAACCATAACGGTGATTTTCCGAAACGAGTGGCTAAAAACTGAAACGAGCAAATCATAGGTGGCTTACATAGTGTATAAGGTGGCTTAAGTCAAATCGGCGTATGACCAATTACTGACGTATTATATTAATTTTGAATAAACATTCCTAACTTTGGCTGTGTTGATTTTATATCGGAACAATAGTTCGAGCTAATCGAATTAGTCACGTCGCAGCGCCATCCGGATAAGAGTACGCAGAGGTCGAACAACGCGCGCCAAGAAAGCACACTCAATTATTCCCACCGGCATACTACTGGCCACTCGTGCAAACCACCACATCTTCGAGTGACGCATCCCTTCCCATTTTATAATCCGATAGCCGTCATAATAAAAATATCCCCGACTACCCTACCCCATCAAAATAATATCAAATAACTGTTTTGGCGAAATACAAGGTTAAACGGGTACCAAGCATTATCTCGCCGTGGTTATTGTCAAGTGGCGAATTAGCTATATTTATATATCAGGGAATAACCGGAACCGGAACCTGCAACCGGAACCGGAACCAGCGACCGGAACCGTCCATTTAAACCGGATCCGGAACCGGAACCTGGTCTTCGAAATTTATATATAACGAAACAGATGATGGAAGAAATGAAGGTATAGTGGATTTAAAATGCATTAAACATAACTTTTACATTAAACTTAATGTATTGCGACGGTATTATTGCCTTTCTGAAACTTTAAAGAGACTGAGGAAGCTAATAATGTTTATTTATCGATCAAATATGTCGGTTTTGGACATTCTGAGCAAAAAATGTCTTCCACTATACACCATTGCGTATACTGCGTCAAATCGAATGTGCTTACAAAGCTTGGAGCGTAGAATACACACTTTCGCTCTGTCTCCAGTCGCCTCCCTTTACTACACATACGTTTGTTGCATGTTCTTCTGTAGGAAACTTAAAATTATTGGTTTATATGATTCTAAGAGAAAATAATAGATAGAAGGTAATTTTCTGATCAGTGGTCAGAGACACTGTTTAGGCTAGCGTTGGGCAAACAGTGCCCGTCAGTTAGATCATAATGATGAAAGCTTTCTAATAAGAATGCTATAAATGAGACACACTGTGATGCTGCTCTCACAGTTTCATAAATACAGTTCATTGCGAAGAAAGCAGTTTCTAGCTGCATTGCAGATAATGTTAGTTTACTTCAACTTAGACTGATTTATCAAGTTTACAAGCGCTCTGGCGGGTGCTTGACGCAATTTATGTTAGCCAAGCATACCCTAAGTACTTCTGCGCCAGCCATACTCTGTTACCGAGTTGGACCGGTTTAATTCAAACGTATCCCGCAGACTTCTGGATGTGTAAAATAGCTGCTACAAGCATCGACCTGGCTTTGATTTAACAAACTCCTGCAGGTTATTATGAAAAATTCCTGCTCAAATTATGTGCCCTACTTACGTTTCACACGGCAAATTGGTTAGTTATATAATCTTTTCTTTTGCTTGGTTGTATTGGAGTTTGATCATTGTATAATATATATTACATATGTTTGGATTACAGGATAAAGCAAAAACGTGGAAAATTTCAAACAAAATTTTGAAACCGGAATTCCGGTTCCGGTTCCGGCGAAAATCGTGTTCTGGTTGCGGTTCTGGCAAAGGGCAAAAAACCATACCGGAATCGAAATTCCGGTTTAAAAAGTTTGTTTGAAATTTTCCACGTTTTTGCTTCATCTGTGATCCAAATATATGTAATATATATTATACAATGATCAAGCTCCAATACATCCAAGCAAAAGAACAGAATAACTAAGCAATTTGCCGTTTGAAACGTAAGTAGGGCACATAATCTCAGTAAGAATTTTTCATAATAACCTGCAGGAGTTTGTTAACAAATCAAAGACAGGTGTTTGCTTGTAGCAGCTATTTTACACATCCAGAAGTCTGTGCGGTACGTTTCAATTAAACCTGTCCAATCCGGTAACAGAGTATGGCTAACGCAGAAGTACTTAGGATATGCTTGGCTAACACAAATTGCTACAAGAACCCGCCAATGCGCTTGTAAACTTGGTAAATCAGTCTAAATTGAAGTAAACTAACGTTATCTGCAACGCAGCTAGAAACTGCTTTCTTGGCAAAGAACTGTATTTATTGAAACTGTGCGAGCAGCATCACAGTGTGTCTCATCTATAGCATTCTGATTAGACAGTTATCATCATTATCATCTAACTTACGGGCACTGTTTGTCGAACGCTAGCCTAAGCAGTGTACCTGATCAGAAAATTACCTTATATCTATTATTTTCTCTTAGAATCATATAAACCAATAATTTCAAGTTTCCTACAGAAGAACATGTAACAAACGTATATGTACTAAAGCAAGGCGACTGGAGACAGAGCGAAAGTGTGTATTCTACGCTCCAAGCTTTGTAATCATATTCGAGTTGACGCAGTATACGCAATAGTTTATAGTGGAAGGCAATTTTTGCTCTAGGTGTCCAAAAATCGACATATTTGATCGATAAATAAACATTATTAGCTTCCTCAGTCTCTTTAAAGTTTCAGAAAGGCAATAATACCATCGCAATACATTAAGTTTAATGTAAACGTTACTTTTAATGCATTTTAAATCCACCATAGCTTGATTTCTTCCTTCATCTGTTTTACTATATATAAATTTCGAAGACCAAGTTCCGGATCCGGTTTAAATGGACGGTTCCGGTT
This sequence comes from Trileptium ribeirensis, assembly GCA_030248225.1. Taxonomy (NCBI): domain Eukaryota; kingdom Metazoa; phylum Nematoda; class Enoplea; order Enoplida; family Thoracostomopsidae; genus Trileptium; species Trileptium ribeirensis. The sequence continues at coordinate 3,498 of JASANE010014160.1, forward strand.
GCTGCTTCCGGTTCCGGTTATTCCCTGATATATATATTGAAGCCTTTACTTCTATTCTTGGACTAAGTACTCTACGCCATTATATATGTCGATCGGCATATTATTTTCATGTTAATTATATATATACAAGAGCGCTTTAAATGGGAATACGATAGGAATCGATATCAATAAAAGAAAGCAAGTCAATGGCGCAGCAAGAAAGTAAAAAACTATGATGGAAATAGACGAGTTTTAAGTTTAGATTTTTAGTCAACGACACACGAATAACAAAAACAATTTGTGGAACCATCATAATTTCAAACAAAACAATTTATCGGGTTGGGTTTGTGGTAGAAGCGCGTCCAATATTGGACTGAAAGCTACTAGCTATGTAAGCCAGTAAGCCAAAAAAACTAAAATTAAAATTTGTAGTAATTTTAGCTAACGTATTTGGTTTATATCTTATGAATGCCCTTGCATTTATGTTGGAATATATTGGAATTATTTTAGCTCCTCTATTTCAATACTGCTTTACCTACCTTAATACTGCTTTACGGAGAGGTTTTTGAAGGTGCCCAGGTAACCACAGAGCAAGGTAGGTTAATCCAAGTTTCAAACACGCGATGATTGAAGAAGTGAGGGGTTGCATTTAGTCGGGGGACTGTTGGCGAGCTCAAGTTATAAGCGGGACCCCTGACGGCTGCTCACATCACGGCAAACGATATTTTCTACACGATGTAATTTAATGTACATTATCTTAGTGGCTTTGATTTCAGTGCCTGAGGGGTTTTAGTTAATCTTAGACAACTCCAAATTTGTATTAAGCACTTTACATTGCTTAATTTTGCTAATTGTAAAGATATGAGAAAACTTATCGCGCCTAACGGGGTACACGCCTGCGTCCCAAGTAAGTAGTGTGGCAGCTTAATTCCCTGCCGCTGCTGAGATTTCCAGTGTAATATAATGTCATGTGTAAGGTAGGAAAAGTCATGAATAGCCAGCCACATTGAGACCTCCCCGATAGAATATTTAATTACAAGCATTAATTTCAGCTAGGGTGGTCATTAAAATATTAGGGTGGAAACCTTGCTTCAGCTGTACAGCAAAAAGCTTTATGCATTGTCCCTCAGCATATACGTTAGAAGCATTGACTGAAGGCAGTGGTAGGACCAGGGGCGGAGGGACCAGCCTCTGCGATAAAGCAAAAGGCTGGATCTAGCTCCTGATTATTACGGCCTTGATTGCCGACGCAAATGTACTTTGGCTCTCCACAGACATTTTGTCAAATTGATTTCAATCTTATTTATTTAATAAAAATTGGAAAATAATGAGTTTATAAGAGCAGAGTATGTGCAAATTTCTCCCGAAAGCATAATTTTTAGTGGTCTATTCTATAGGGATTGATTTTAACTCATTTTTATATGTATATACGTCATAGATATGTCTATTTCTAGCGTAAAAGCATTTCGATTTATGGAACCCATCTGTAGTATTGCTTCCGTTTGCGGTAAAGTAGAAACGGGCTATTTGACCGAAACGCCTCTTAAACAACTAAAATGTCCACAGTACTTTCTAAGGCACCAGATTTCACTAACAAGAAAACCATGTTAGGTACTGTAGCTTTGGAACCTTTAAGTTTTGGGCATCATATATGAAAAGTTTTTGTTATGCAACTGGCGACCCGTGGTTCGACCTATTTAACAGATGGTTTATTCTGGCTCACAGATGGTTTATTTTAAACATTCATTTAGTGCTCTGGCGAAACTGCCAGAGTGGTTTTTGAGAAAAATGGTTCTCGGGGAACCATCTGACTCTGTCACCCTGAAAAACTGTTGAAATTTTAAATATTTGGAAATGTAATTATTTCAAACCTTATTAATGAGTAATCATCAGGATTGATAAATTATTGATACATGCATTGATTGATTTTGAAAAATTTTCGGGCCAGAGAGGTTTACGGTTTTCGGGGGGTCAGACCCTTTCACATTTTGGCTGGGCAGAAATTAGACCATCTGACTGAGTGTAAAATATATGTTCGTGTGTGAACAGTTATCACTGTAAACATAATAAATTTTTGTGTTTTACGGCGGTGGGACTGGACAGGCACTTAGCGCAGGTCGATGCTTTGGCACTTTTGTAGCAGCTGCCGTTGCATACCTGAATGAACAGTGGTAATTTGTGATATGTTATAATTTAAGCTACGGGCCATCACTGTGAAAATTTCACCTCATAATTATGCCTGTGCGGAAAACAAGGAACCCGAAAATATAGCCCAAACTTCACACAAAAGTCATGGTTAGAGTCTTAACTACAATGGGTCGCAAAATACTTAGATTTGCAAATGTGAGTTTTCTCTTGTTGTTTAGCTTTCTATTTTTTGACCTAAAATGTTAAAACTGCTGCTCTTTGTCAAACAACTGATTCTAAATCACAGTGACACTAAACTGTATTACCACAAGTGTGAACCTTGTCACGCCCTCAAGAAAATTTTTTTCTACGTTAGTTGAGTAGTAACCCTTACGAATATAAATGACAAATTTTGCGTCACAAATGTACTGATAGCCAGGTGATTGATGGATTACATACTAAATGCATCAAGCAGCAATTTGTAAAGTTCGTTGTCACAGATAATTTTTCTTCAATTTTCCGTGTGAGGGAGGGGAGGTTTTGCTCGTTTCAACAAGTATATTCTAAAGCTTCGCGGAACTTTCACAAACTGCACAAGAGCTCGTAAAATTATTAGAGTTGTGCCGAATATTCGGTATTCGGCCGAATAGTGGAACTTATCAGGTCTTTAAAGCCGGATGTCACTTGACGGATAAAACAAGTTTCTGCGCATCAAAATTATTAAAAATAGCCAAGTACAATCCACTTAAAAATTCCCAGAAGGATTTCACACCTTAGGATTCGGAAAATTATAAAAGCTTAAAAAATTCAAAAGTTTAAACGTTTAAGTCATCGGGAGCATTGAACTCACTGGTCAGCCACCTACTGTGAGTCCAAAGACCTACCATTCGACTGTAGAAGTTCTGTAACTTCTCAAAACTGAGACAGAAAATCTGCTGTTGAGACAACGACTGACGACGAAACACTACAAGAATACACATTCACAAGCTGCACACATGTAATTATAAACGCCACAATATCAAATACAACAAACAACAGATTTTCTACTTTTATACAAGCTGTGCGTTAAATTGTTGTTTTCTACTTTGTAAAATTTTACATGAACATGATGATGAACCTAGGTTAAAATCAACTTCCCCACATTAGAATATTGGTGATTTGGGGCACATACTGGCACAGGCGGACGGTTAGCATTTTTCTTGACATTATTTTACGTACTACCTTACATATTTTAGAGAGAATCAGCTTTGATGATGGTGGTATCATTAACTTTGGGAAGGGGTATTTCATTTGTCTGTTGTAATTAACACTAAATTAGCTGAAAATAGCCCAATTTCGCGATTCAGCGCTGTCGCAGAATTCCACATTGTTGTTGTTAAATTACATGAACAACGCGAGTTTTCATCCAACCTTCGACATGTGAAACATGATTTTGCACTTGCCGTGCAGTAAGCATCAAAGCGTCAGGCTGTAGGTAGTCAGCATGGTAGTAAGTAGGTATCTATATATAATGCATAAAATTTTCGGTTAGCTGGTATGCCTGTGCTGGGTGGACTCAAATACATTGGGCTCTCTATTCGCTGAAAATTTTACTAGGAGGCATGAACCGGGGGGCGCCCGATTTTGCCAGGTGGATTTTGTCAAGAAAAAAATCGTTAAAACTCGTGGCAAAACACTGCCAAAACCCTTTTTGATGGAGATAAAAAGCGATTTTGAAGCAAATTTTGGCAAAATCTGCTAAATTTTTGGCTTCAGAACGGAGTTTTAGTACGAATTTTGATCAAATTTTATGTACTTTGGACCGATTGGTAACAAAAAATTTTGCCAAGAGGCAATGAAACGGAAGGAGCCCAAAATTTTTCGAGGGGGCATGGACCAGGGGGAACCGAAAAATGTCAGGGGCCACCACTCCCCCAACTTGGAGAGCTCAGATACATATACCAGATTTTTGCATATGTTAGTTCACATGACGTATGCCTTTGCACACTATGCACTTCATACATTATGTCGAGGTACAGAACATGAAACTTGTAATTTCGATATAGTGGCTGGAAAACGGTTAACAGGCTTTATTCTACACAACAATGCAAAAAACATGACTACAGCGATACGCACTGAAGTAAACCCGGCGGAAATAATGTTCACTCGGCAAAATCACGCGTTCACACTTTTTGTTGTTTCATTTCCTTAATATTTTGAGTCAACACAGCGGAAATGTGTAGATAGGATAATACTTGCAATGTCTGAATAACATTTGATTATCCGGTGGGTGATAGACGGAATTTTGAAAACTGAATATTCGGTATTAGATGAATTTTACTATTCGGCACTTCCCTAAAAATTATGGGATTAGGCTGTGTCGGCCTTTGAAAAAATCGAAACAAACGTGTGTCAGTAAGTATTAAAATAAAGTAAATATGTAGTACAAGTCGAAATACAGTGTGCTCACATTCACAATTTGTTTTTCGTTGTACTAACCTCAAATCATAATTAGCTCGCTGTTATCTATTAATACCGCAGCTCGATTTCCACCGCGGACACTTTTGAAAAACCGGCAAAATGAAGACAAATACATAGGCAAGTTCCATAGGAAGCGGAAAGAAACTTTGGAATGATTTGGAAAATCGAAGACAATCTGTTGCAGGAAATTTAAAATATAGATTATGCTTTTGCATACGCATGTTGCCAACATTCTGTGAGCTATTGCTTCGCGGCGCGGCACCGGGACATAGTTCGATAAATTTTGGCACTAAAATAGTGAAGTTTTACCACTTGTTCAATATAGATGTAACTATGAGACACATAAGAATCTTTATAGGTTTTCGTTCTGGCTGAATACGGTGAAAGCAATAATTGTATGTGCGTAGTATTAATCAAATTAAGGCATATGTTGTGTTTCTGCAGTGTAAAAATTGCTCTTCAAGTTATAATTTTTCTTAAAATATGTGATATAAATGTCGAAAGTTTTAGTATATTTGGTATTACAAAAATAATTTCTCGGTTTTAATAAATGGCTAAAGTGATGGTAGTGTTGCCATTCAAATAATGCCGGAATAGAATTTCTCCGGAACCTGAATGTAGAACGTCGAAGTGACCGCTAAGCGCAGAGTAGTCGTATTCGCTTCGTTTAGACTCTCTTTGCAAATTATTAGTGAGTTTTTGTGTACAGGGATGGCCAGCCACGCTTGAGGGCTGCCCAAATTAATGGGAGTTACAACTCCAATTGTGCCTGCCGCTCTGTTTTAGATAAAAACCATTAAAATGAAAAATAAAAATATGGCAATTATTCGTCAAATGAAAATCGAGTTGGGTGCTACGCAAAACGCACGATGTCCCAAACAGGTGGGTGCCAGATAGAGGTATCTGACATACACTGCCAAATGAGTAATATTTTCCGATAACTGTATCTGCAGCTTTAGCTGCAATGTTGGCATAGTATAAACTTTTACGTCTGTTATTTACCGTGGTATTAGCAATATCAATTTTGTATCTAGTGGTGGAAAGCGTAGTTCTGCAAAGACAAAAGTCCTGTATTTTTTCTGAAATTAATTTAAATTCATACCATAGTATAATCGTATAAGAGTCGAAATTTAGATTCGATGAGAATTTATGCAAAGCAAATAACCAAATTGAGCCATTTAAATTAGTTTCATTGATTGGGAATTTCAATTATTAGCATGTTTTACCCGAACATATATTGCGTTCTGGCCACCGCTTATTTTTATCGTATGTGAGACTTCGATCAGATAATAGAATACCAGTTTCTCAGATTTAAGTTTTTCGATTTTCATTAAGTTTGTAAGTTGTTGAAATCCATAATATGTTAAGTTTCTAAGTATTGTTACATAAATCAAATCTATATGAAATTTTCAAATGGCTGAGGAAATATATAAATTGGGAAACGAACTTACCATACAGGCGTTTTGGGCGGGTAAGCAAAATGTGTATATTTTACGTTGATTAAATTGTCAAATGCCAGTGTTGCAAGCATGTAGCGTGCTATTTATATTACCAAAAGTTCACGATCAACCTTTGAAGAAGACGTCATGTTAAACTCATGTCGCACTACATTCTGTACGGTGCAGGATGACGGATTTTTTTTGTGTCATTTGTCCAACTTTTAGGGGTACAAGTTTTTCAGTTTTGCCATGTCCCCTAACTTTCATCCTGCCCTCCCATACTTCAACTTTTATCTTACCTTCATAGCTATTGTTCTGTCACCTAACTTTGCTTCTGTTTCCCCAGTTTTTGTTACAAATTAGAACAAAAAACATTTTTGAGCGGGGCTCGGCGAAGCCGAGCGAAGCGTTTTTATTTTCTGTCTGGGAGTAAAAAGGTCGATGTCCGCCCGTTCGTTCGGTCCGACGGATCTCAAGAACCACTGAACGGATTTTAAAAAACTTTTTTTGTTTGAAAGCCTATCATGTCAGAGTGTGCACCTGATATTTGGGATTAAAAATTTTTGAGTGGTTAATTAGTAATTAGCTAATTAGTTAATTTTATGCAGCTAAAAAGAGAATTTTGCAATATTTGTGTTATTTATTGAAATGGAGTCGTTTCGATCAAACCATTATAGGGTTTTGGGTCGAAGAATTCAAATATAATATTTTTACCAATAATAAAGCCCTATGCCCTATACAATGTAGTTACAAGAACATAAAATTGAGTACATTCGTAATGCCACAGCCCAAGCTCCGCTCACAAATGTAGTTCCACTACCGACTAGTTATTTTTTGTTTGAAGTTGGTATTACTGTGGGAAGAGGGGCAGTACAAAAGTTAGATAGCCAAGACAAATGTTGGGGACACGGCAAAACTGGAATACTTTTCCCACACTGAAAGTGGGACGAACGACGCAAAAAATGGGGTGCGTCGTCCCACAGCGCATATAATGAAGTGTTGCATAAATGTAACAGTCTTCTTTAGGGGTTCATCATGAGCTATTGATATTGCTAACTTGAAACGTCTTTCATTGGAGCATTGTGTCCATATATAAGGATGAGGAACTTAAGATTGCTATATTATGTGAGAACTATATGGATTGGGATACAAGGTATATACATAATCAGAACGTAGTGAAACGTAGTTGAGATTGTGTGTTGCAGGGGTGAAATTTTTTAAATTCCGTCTCTGTGTGTGTGATCGGCCATAACTCGGGAACGACTTAACCGATTTTCATTATCTGGGGCTCATTCGACCCGGCATAGCATTACCCGAGCGTTTTTTGATTTGGGTCTGGGTCAGGGGTCAAAATGTGGGTTTTTGCCCCATTTTAGTACCCTTCAAGGAAGCAAGGTTATTTTTATCTTAACTTTCGAATTTTTTCTGTGGTTGCTTTTATTTCATTGTGAAATGATAAATTCTGATGCGGATTTTATTTATTTTTCGATTAAGGTTCCTGTTCCCGAGCTATGGGGTTTGAGGTATGGAACCCTCGTGGTTCCTCGACCCAAAATTCGAAAATTTGTTTTGACGTCCTGTGCGGCTGAAAAGTTTCACTTGGAAGTTTTCGAGCATGGGAAACTCATTGCTCGTGTTGGTTTTGCTTTGCGACTCATAGTTCATTGGGTACGGGGGTATGGCACCCCAAAGTTCGGGGTCAGAGGTCAAAATGAGGGTTTTTACCCATTTTGGTACCCTTTAGGAATTAATATTATGTTTATCTTAGCTTTCGAATTTTTTCTCTGCTTGGTTTTATTTCACAATAAATTGATAGCCGATGCCTTTTTTGTTTTTCGATTAAGGCTCCGGTTCTGGATGTATATATGGGGTTTAAGGTACGGGGGCATGGCGCCCCAATGGTTCCTCGACCCAAAAGTTGAAAATTTGTTCTGAAGTCTTGGGCGTCTGATAAGTTTCACCTGGGGGCTTTTGGATAAGGGAAACTCATTGCCGGTGCTGGTTTCGTTCTGTGACCTATGGTTCCATGTGTGCGCGGGTATAACGCCCTACGGTTCCAAGTTAGAGGTCAAAATGAGGTTTTTTACCCCATTTAGGTGACTCGGAAGCACGGTTATTTTTTTCTTAACGTTCGAATTTTTTTCTCTGATTAGTTTTATTTCATAGTAAAATGATAAATGCCGATGACTCTTTTTTATTTTTCGATTAAGGCTCCGGTTCAAGGGTATTGAGGTATGGCACTCCCGTGGTTCCTCGACCCCAAAAATTTGTTCTGACGTCCTGGGCGGCTGAAAAGATGTACTTGGGGTTTTCGGGCATGGCAAACTCATTGCTGGTGTTGATTTTGCTCTGCGATCAATGGTTCTATGGGTACGGGAGTATGGCGCCGCCACAGTTCATCGATCCAAAATTCCTAATTTTACTCTTACGTCCTGGGAGGCTGATAGCTTGCACTTGGTGGTTTTGGGGCATGGGAAACTTATTACCGGTGTTAGTTTTGTTCAAATTTGTGCAGTATTTGTGATATCCACATATAGCATATCGACGTATGGTATCGAGAGCTGATTGGCTGTGCACGCAAAAGGCGTAGGCGTACATATGCTTCACTACGTTCTTACTAGTATATATTTCTCCAAAGTGTTTATGCAGAGTTATGATATACCTAATGGATTGGTTATGTATGATGTATGTACTTCAATTAGCGTAATGTTGTGAGAGCATTTTATTTTGAATACAACACGCTTCTTGAACAGAACAACGCATCTCGATGATTATTTCTTAGATTTGTGCTACTTAGCGTTTAACTGCTATTATTAACATGCTGTTTCGCTCTGTATGTATGCATGTATGCAGATATGGTCGTTACAATTTATTTCAAGTTACAAGTGAAGGAAACGTGAGACAAACATCAATTAGTAATTAAGATCCTGTTAAGTAACTGCTTATTGTAGCTCAAACTGGGGATAGTAGCTCAAGCGATATCTCGCTAACAGATGTGTCTTCCGACTGTCTACGTTTAATTAACTGTGAGATACGATTTTTAAAATGTTTATCTTTGATCGAAATTTATTATATTTTTAAATTTTCAGAATCCGTTATAAAACTTTGTTTATCGAGTAAATTAAATATAATATCATATCTGTGCGATATTGCTGCTAATTTTTACGCCATAGTCTGATGGTGTATACATATAATGGACAAACATGGCGAACGAAACCCAGACGAAATTACATTTCCAGTTCTTCGACCTCGGAAAGCAAGACTTCAGAAGTTTCTTCAAGACGGGCAATCTGTCACACCTAATATTCGACTGTCATTACACTCCTTTAGCATTCTAATAGAGGAACATACAAGTAAGTTCCTCTTGTAGCTCTGTTCGTTCAGTACGTAGCCAGTCTGATGCTGGGTTATTGTTGCTTGATTATGGTTCGGAATAATAGCTACATAATTTCCTCCTAACGTTCATATATTTTTCCACTCTTAAGTCCGAATATATTGAGTTATAGTCTCTGTGCATAGGATTAGCGACCAGAAATTTTCGAGCTCCCTAGGATTTTAGCGTTTACCTCCAGGCCAGGTACGTGAAATACTTCGAAGTTGTAGAGCAGTCAGGGAGGTTGATTATCACATATATTTATAGCTGACCCTCGTCAGTATAGCAGTTTGCGATGTCGTTTGCAGCGTCTAATTTTACACAAAGATGTTTTATAAATTAACTCAAGATTGACCAGATTATTTCGTCGGGCTTATTGTATATAAATGCAATAAAACAAGATTGAAAAACTTATTTTATTGGATTTATTCACAGGTGTCGATAGGTGGGTAGGAGGTCTGTTTAGCCTCACCTTTTTAATTTAAAAACCTTCCCCCCACGGAAAATTGAGCGAAAATTCGCAAAATTAGGGTGAACAGTAAAAATATTGAGGTAAATTGGCAAAAAAATTTAGCCATAGTTGTTAAAAATTGAAAAGAAAAATTTTGAGTACCAAAAAATTTCAGAAATTTACCTCCTGGCCTGCCTAAGGACCTCCGTCCCAGGACCTTCGACGACTAACCCCGAAAGCGAACGGATTTTTGACACTTTTAGGTTCATTATGCAATAAGTCCGAATGTTTTTAACTTCCCAACACGCATTTGTCGACACCTACTGAACAGTTTGTAAATCACACACAGTTGACGCCAACCAATCGAACACTAACATATTTATAATTTTTCAAATGTTCCGTTGTCCAGAATTTGCTAGCTGTACCATTATTTAAGTACAGTCTAGCGACTCCTGCTTAGTGTCGTGCGACAGATAACTACTGCCACATGTGCATTTATCAGTCAATTATGTAGTCGTGAGTGGGGGCGTAGCCAGGATTTCAAAATGGTGGGGTTATCTAGACCACTGCCGTTGGCGAAAAAGAAGTCAAACAAAATTTTGTATTTCATACATTCGCAGTTAACTGGCAATGGAAATGATATACCTACTCCGTCTACAGACAATTTTAGCAAAACTCATCTATTATATTGGCTTTTGTGTATATAAATTGGGCTAATTTTTGATTTAGGTTACTTAGCTTCAGATTCCAACATTTATGTCGTAATTTTTCCTACAAGATAAAGGTGAAAAAAAATTTTTAGGACCATTTGAATTTTCTTTTTTTTTTCAAAAAAAGCATATTTTCCTTCAAATAAAAAAAATTTATAGCCTACCTTGCTGATGAGTGCTAGGCCAAAGTAATTATGTCAATGTCGCATTGCTGAGAGTTATCTAACACGTACCATGTTCGTTTTGAGGCTCGAAATTGAGCTTACTATGAGATTTTTAAATGCACAGAAAGTATATATATATATAACACCCCGCAGTATATCAGGAGAAGTAGCAGCTGTAATTTGCAGTATATGCAGCATTAATGGCTTCTTTTCACAAGTATGGAAAACGGTGGAGCCTCGGAAGTGGAAGCATGGATGTGTTGAAAAGCTGCCAACTGTTTAGACTAATGCCAAATTTGTCTTTTTCAGTAATTTTAAGGTACTAGCAGTGTTACAGTATTTCAATATTACACTGTTACACACCCGTTATACGCAATTTTATCAGACTACCAGAGGCTACCACATCAGTCGAGAAATTTTGAAAAGAGCTTGTTTCGTTGTGCCAGTTGGAAAATTCGCTGTTACTTCCAGCAGAATTTTTCCTTGAATTATGTAGGAATTGTTCATGTTAACTTGATGGGAATATTCGATATTTATAAATCAAAACTTTTGTTAAAATATCTTACATTGTAGAGCCCTAGTACTTGTTCAATTACCGCTTTCGTCTTGGGTATAATTGCATTCCCTGTATCCTGCTACCACAAAATTATTCATATAGCCCTTAACGCACAACTAATTGATAAATTAAAAGATATCACATTTTTGAAAAAATGCCAAGAATTCACATTTTTGTTTCCGTATTTAGCATTTATAGCGCCATGCAGCAGTTCGCAAGGCAACAATATACCCAACGAACTTTTAGAACAATGAAACAAACCGGTTAAATAACCTCATATATACTCGTCATTTACCCCCAGTAAACAAGGAGCTCATTAATACTTTTCATTTTATCGTAATGATAAGTCCAGGTTCCGGTTTCGATGCCGGTTCCGGATAATTTTCTTCAGTTCCGTTCATTTCGTAATTTCGGTCCCGGTTATTGAGCGGAGCTCGGCGAAGCCGAGCGAAGCGTTTTTATTTTCTGTCTGGGAGTAAAAAGGTCGATGTCCGTCCGTTCGTTCGTTCGGTCCGACGGATCTCAAGAACCACTGAACGGGTTTTAAAAAACTTTTTTTTGTTTGAAAGCGTATCATGTCAGAGTGTGCACCTGATATTTGGGATTAAAAAATTTTGTGTGGTTAATTAGTAATTAGCTAATTAGTTAATTTTATGCAGCTAAAATAAAGAATTTTGCAATATTTGTGTTATTTATTGAAATAGAGTCGTTTCGATCAAACCATTATAGGGTTTTTTTTGGGTAGAAGAATTCAAATATAATATTTTTACCAATGATAAAGCCCTATGCAATGTAGTTACAAGAACGTAAAATTGAGTACATTCGTAATGCCACAGCCCAAGCTCCGCTCACAAATGTAGTTCCACTGCCGACTAGTTGTATTACAAATACAGAGGCGCTCCGATGGGCGAAATCCCAACTACCATGAAAATTGGGCTTTAGCTCATCTTGTTTTAAAAACAAACCAAATCTATATAATAAATACTAGAACACTAGATGTGTAATAAAAACTGCTATACTATAGCGACGCAAGATATGAATCATTACAAGAATGAAAATCCGCTTTGACCGACGAAAGGAATTTGTGAATTTGCAGTTTTGGTCCGAACAATTTTAACAGTTAATGGACCGGTTCAACGGTTCTGACGGCAGATTTTAAAGTCGGCCCAACCCGGTTGGCTAATATCACTAATTTTATATACTCCACATATGCCTAGTTTAATTTGACTGAATCGTAGATGTCGTGCGTGTTATACCTTATGTATTAAATGGATAAATTAAAATACAAGTTATTGTGGGACAAAATGTCCTCCAAGTACTTTAAGGTTGAAAATGTATTTCGAACGACAGTTTTTGATAAGGGTTTATCAAATTAAGGATAAGGTGCAATCTCGTTTTGGTCAACGCTTCTGAGAAATCATTTCGTCATATCTAAATAGTATGCCAAAAATTCAATTTTAAAATGTGCTTCCACATTTGGAACACGTCGAGTTTTGCTTTTATTGAAAATATGGCATAATTTGCTAATATAAGAATAAAGAAAAATCTACTTTTCTACTTTTGTGGAGATTTTGTTTCTATGCCGCACGTGCACTTAATATACTACTAATGTTATTTATGTAGCTATATATTACTGGTTAGCGCATGCTCACTAAAAATGAAAAAAGTATATATAAAGGTAATATGTATATGTATAATACTTAAATATTACAATTAGCAAACACATCTTGACTATGGAATTTGAATATATTCAAATATAGTGGCCCAATTCTAAAATAATAATTGTGATAAATCAGTTAGATTGGTGCGGAGCAAACCATTTGGGGGGGGGGGTACGTGCCCTAACACTCACTTGAACACCCCTGCAAGTTGCATATTTATCGGTGTGTTGCAGTTAGATAAGCAAGTGAGCAATACGCTGTTGCGATAGAACATTTGTGGCTTCTAAAGACAAAAGTTTCAGCTTCAATCGGCGAAATCAAATATGTATCTATATATAGTAACGAAAAAGGGGTGGCGTATGACAGAACACGAACACAGGTGTCTCATAAAATCGTACAAATACGCTTGGAACTGCCGAAACCTCTATAGTCGTACTTTACTAGATTTAGATTATAGTGTTGGTGTTATGCACATAGTATATTTATCATAGGCAGGTGTCCATTGGTTATATGGGGTTATGTTTCCTGTCGTGGCCTCACGCCAAAAGCGTTCGGAATATTTCGATCAAATTTGGAGAATGCCAAAATATTCAAATATTGGGAAATTTTACTAAAAACTGTAAAAAAATAAGCTAAAGTAGGAGAATCATTTAACAAAATTGGGGAGATTTATTACAGTTTAGAGCGTTTATACAAAAAAAACTGAGCGCGTTGTGTTAATAGCATTATATAATTGCATATATATATATATATATATATATATATATATATATATATATATATATATATATATATATATATATATATATATATATATATATATATATATATATAATATTGTTACATATAATAATACATAAATATAGTTGTTATAGAAATCTAGAGTAATGTTTTGAAATATGCAGGTGAATAATCGTCGGCCCATTGGACAGAAGAGCATTTCGCTTTGTTGGAAAGCAGTGCAAGTGCTATTTTGATCGTTTAATTATAAATTGTTAAAATTACGATTGGAACTCTGCTAAAATTCAACGCGTAAATAAATTATATATATATGTTATATATCTATAAAGAATAAAAATACTAAGTATTGTTATGTAGGAACACAGAATTGACACTCTAATGTAACTAGCGTTGCATGGACGCAAGCTGCATGAACATTTGGGGGTGGGGGTCGGTGCGAGAAGCTTGGGAGGTTCGAATTTGGGATCAGTCTCTTACCAAGGGGTTTGATCTTTGGCTACACAATTTTTTTTGGGGATGCATTTTCAAATCACCGAATCCGCGCGTATGTAGTGCTGAGCAAGAATGTCCTTATGTCAGCTGTATATTTTTCTATACATTCTAGTCGGAGTATATGTAACTGAACGAAGTA
>JASANE010014161.1:0-23937 GCA_030248225.1 Trileptium ribeirensis
AGAGGCGCTGGCTTCAGGTAGGTCGCCTAGGGCAGCTCGGACATTCTGAGGTAAGCTACGAGACTTTTCGCAGGTTCTTCTACTAAGGCTTGTCGTAATTTGTTAAAAGCTTCTTCACATTGGGGTGTCCATTTGAACTCGGTGTCTTTTCGGCGAAGACCATTCAAAGGTTCGCAAATATCTGAGTACTGCGGTATAAATTTGTGTTAATATCCAACGAGGCCTAGAAAACTTTGGAGTTGTTTCAGGGCGTTTATAGTTATCTATAGCAACGGTCTTTTCAGGGTCGGGTCTTACTCCATCAGAACTTATAATGTGATCTAGATATTTGAGCTGTTTCTGTCCAAACTGACATTTCGATGGCTTTAGCTTGAGGTTAGCTTTTCGAAATCGGTCCAATACAGTGACTAGGTCTACTAGGTGTCTATCGAAACTAGGGGAAAAGATCAAGATATCGTCGATGTATATCAAACATCGTTCCCATTCTAGTCCTTTTAGCACTATTGACATGCATCTCTGAAATGCTCCGGGGGAAGAGTTGAGACCAATGGGAAGAACATTATATTTGCATTGTCCATGAACGGTAACGAAAGAGGTTTTCTCTTTCGTTCCGGGATCTAGTTCAAGTTGCCAAAATCCTTTGTTCAAATCTAAACTGGACATAAATTTAGTGTCTCGGAGACATCCTAAGATATCATCAATACGGGGTAATGGATAGACATCTCGTTCGGCAACCAGGTTCAACTTACGAAAGTCGACACACAGGCGTAATGTTCCGTCACTCTTGGTTACATATATACTATGGGCGATCCCTATGGGGAATCGGAGGGTGTTATTAATCCGGCTTCAACCATGTTATTTAATTCTTCTCGGAGGGGTTCTCTCAAAGAGTGGACAAGGCGATACGGAACTTGTTTAATCGGTCTGGCATTTCCAGCATTAATTTTATGTTGATGTATGCCACATCGGCCTAAATCAAATGGAGGAGTGCTAAAAACATCCGAATTTTCTGAAATTACGGTTTTGAGTTGTTTTAACTGGAAAGGAGTCATAGAAGTATTGGAGAAATTAATCTCACTAAGGATCTGGATCGAACGTTCGGTGTCGATCGCTTTCTTCTGTTCATTAAAAACTTGTACGACATTATCGGTTGTTAGTCCTAACCTATTACATTGCTTAACTCTTTTGGGCGGTCCCAAATTTAATAGGAGATTGGTTTGATCGTACAAGAGTTCAACCGCAGAGTCATCGAGGATTTCAATATGTCCTATTGTCTGTCCTGCATGAATTGCTGTAGGGAGGTTCCCAAAATTCATTATAGCTACGGGGATAAATCGCTGTCCGATTAGAACCAGTGCGTGAGCTATTGCTAAATCAAGTATTAGTGGGTTTGGTAGAAATAAAGCTTGACCTATCGGAGGTTGCGCAATTTCTGGTATTGCATTAATAAATAGTTCAGTGTTAGGGAGAACTTGAACATATTGTCGACTTACAACATTAATTACGGGTGGATGATAATCTGCTTGGTCGGCAAAAGGCACAGAATACTTTTCCGATCCATTGGATAGGTCTAGACAGCGGTCTTTAAAATTTATGGCAACTTGTGGTAAGAAGGCCATAAAATCAGTTCCTAAAATACATTCGTACGGGGTGTCATTAGTGTCTTGAAATTCACAGGGAACGGTAAGGGTTCCTATAGTTATAGGTACTTTCACTACTCCACTTATGGAAAGTTCTTGTTGCGTGGCGGAAACTATTCTCGTATTGGTAGATTCACGGGGGACTAATCCTAGTCGGGCTGCAGTAGCTTGGGAATGAATGGAGACGTCTGCTCCAGTGTCAATAAGAGTATTTACGGGCGTTCCTAGAATACTGGTGTTAATAATCAATGGGGTATTAGTAGCTTTAATAGAGTTGACTCGTTTGGTTACGACCCCAGTACGAGATCTACTACGCAGTCAACGGATGGGGTTAGCGAATAACTCTCCATCATCGATAAATACCATACCTTCGTCAGAAGGAGCGCTTGGAGTAGGGCGTTTCCGTGTATAACGACGCGGGGTTCTACTAGTTCTGCGAGTTCTATCGGGAGAAGGTAAAGAGGCTGTACTTTCAGCTTTCTGTAGCGGCGTCATAACATGTGGTTTGTCGGTATAAGAAGTGGTAGATGCTTCAGGTGAAGACATCGTCCATTGGGTGGTCGGTGTTAGTTCAATCGGGCGGTTATCCACTCGGCTTCTACTAGGGAACCATCTGGGTAAACAGTGAGGGCATCGAAGAGGTAATTTACACTTATAGAGGCCATATCTTAGTACAATGATGCCTATTACTATAGTGATTATTGCGTATGGGGAGAGTCCAGTGTACTAAGTGCAGGGAGGGCTATAACTTTATGTAGCTGGTCCTTTGCTATTTGAGCGACTTGTAGGTTGATTGCTTTAGCGTTTTCTAAAGAACTCCAAATGAGGGGTCTTAGCTTGGTACTAGACAACTGGTCCAGGGAAATGTTAGGGCCAACTCTAACCATTAATTCCTCAGGTTGTAACATGCTTGTTAGCATAAGTGATCCTACGATCAACAGCGTGTAAATGCCATGTGCCATCCAGACGACTCCATGGTCGGGTCCTATTCTGCTCTGTCCTTGTGTAATATGTGCGAAATGTCGTTTATCTGTGATTACGAGTTTCTCCTCCGAAGTACGGAGCAAGACTCCTTGCATAGTAGTGTAAACATCGGTACCATTGTCAATGGTACGATTAGAGAACGGTTTTGGCATTTTGATTTCGTGTACGCAGAGACGAGGTCACCCGAGATAACCCAATCAAGGCAATGTATGCGTTGATCAGTTACAAGCGCATGCGGTTCGCAAAATGCAATGCCTGGACGGCGTTTACAAGCGGCTAAATTCAATACTTCAAAGCGCGATGAAGATACGCGTGCTGCGTATTCTGGCAGCGGTAATTTTACATGCGTTCTAGTAGCGGGTACATTCCATCCAGTGTTATATATACGGAAATACGGTCTGACATCATTCGTAGCGGGTAGGGGTAAACTGCAAAATAAATCCGAATCGAAAAGTATTAAAGTCCACGTTAACTGGTAAAACTCGTCCAAATTGGTATGCTAAATTAGGCTCACGGGCTAAAATCGACTGAGAAATTCTTGGATCCATTTCAAATAAACGTCTTAGCATTAGGGTATCTACTACGGTCGGCGTTAATTCTCCACTCAACATGGATTGCATTATGGCTTTGACTGACGATCGAATGTTAGCTCGAACTGTATGGGTAAGCACCATCTGGTTCACTTGCATTACTGCTCTATGTTGTGAGCACCTAACTTGTTCTACCATATCAACTACTTCCTGCATGCTATGGTGTAGAAATGCATATAGCTCTTCGTATGCTTGGGTCAACTTCTTAATCTCCTTCGTATTACGTAGGGTAGCTTCCAAAGTGTCTCTCATATACGTCCTTATGGCGTGCATTTGGTTTCCCATATTGTGTATGTGAATGCCATTGGAGATGGACATTCCCATTCCTAAACATCCTGACACTGCTCCAGCGGCAGCTGCAATGAGCGTAACGAAACGCTTGCTTCTCTTAGGGTCGTTATGACAGAAATCTAAGTTATTGTCGCAAAATGCACGCATAAGGTTCGAGTAGTAACTAATATCTAGAACTCCGTTGTAGGTTCCACTTAGCTCTGATCCTAATTCTCTCATGGTCTTATATACCTGCGGGTCAGTTGTGCAATTGCTCCAATAGCAACAATCGGATCAACACGAGCCATCCGCGTGGTATAACAAGCAATGGGTAACTTCGTCTGAGGGAGCGCTCATATCTGGTCTCCAATGTCTTAATGTTAGCTGTAAAACTACTGGTAAAATATGTGAGTTGATCTGACGTGATCATTAGTCCTTGGGGTTCAACTACAACTCCTACTTGAGAGTTAACTACAACTCCTAGACGGGATCTTTTCTCGCTCATCGGCGTCGAAACCGCATGAGTGGTTGATATCAATGCCAACCACATGACTAAGAGAACTCCACAAATACCATTAACTAAAGTACTAGTCCTGTATCCAACTACTGGATTAGACGCGACTGGCGTCTGTCGAGGTTCCTCGGGGACTTGTTCTAATCCTACTTTATCCTGACAGGGAAGGATTATATCTTCGTTAATCTGATTATAATCCGTCTCAGGGTCGGTATCCGTTTCATCTAGATATTCCTCCATCGCATCAGCTAACTGCTGATCGAGGTCTTCTAATGAGGTGCTTCGTATAGGAGCTTCACATGTTAACGATGCTACTGGGTGTCTTAGTAGATGTAGCTGCCTTTATCAGTTTCTGGCGATCCTGGCGATGGGATTCATTCTCAAACGTTGTAGGTTCAGTTATATGTTGTACTAACTCATTTACTGGGATACCTTGGGTACCTTGATTGCGAAAAATAATATCCAGCAGATAAGGAGCTTGTTTGATTAGTTCGTGGAATTCCAGATTGCTATTACGATAGCTTACTCTGGCTGACTGTGTTCCTAATCCTATAAAGTATGACCAACGAGGCCAAATGGTTCCATCTAAATCTATAAAGGCACAACTAGTAAATAAGGTTCCGGTGTAACTCCATCTTCCGTAACATCCGTCAAAATAACATTCACTCTCGGGAAGAATTAGGGACTTAGAGAGATCGAGGTGATTCTCTCCACATTTCAAACACGTGGGTCGGTAACTTAACTCAGCCTTATAGGTTTCCTTCATGACTTGGCGGAGCGTGTGGCCACTTACGCATTTACCCACCAACTCTAGAAGAAGTTCCAAGGAGGCTAAAGCTACGATACTTAAGTAAATTCCTGAAGTTCTGTGTTCTATCGGTGAGACTACGCCTAATAAATGAGCTAAAACAGTTGCATCCCTTTTAAGTTCTAGCTGGCTACATGCATCCGAACGTATCTCACACAGTCGAGCTAGATTATTCAGTTGTTCTATTACGATAAGGGTACGTCGGTAGAAGAGTATTCTTGGTTGCGGTAAGCAATGCCATTCTAGGCCTAAACATTTGTCGGGTATTAGAAACTCTGCATTTTCCATTAGTCCTTCGTCTCGGTCTCCTGGATTGAGTTGAAATGGAGTAAATTCTATGCGTTGATAACGGTACTTCATCATCTTCACTTTCTCACTGGGAATGGTGAACATGTAGTCCGGTCCTAAAAGTCTGTTACGTTCTTCGTTTGTCATCACTCTCAGAGTTCCTAATTCAATAGGTACATTATTATCAAAGTCCACTCGAAATAACTTATGCAAGCGTTCGTCCAATTCAAGCAATCGTCTCGTTCTTTCCTCATTCACATATTCCAACAAAGTCTCTTGTGTCCAATTAAAGTCCATATTGTTATCACTATTACTACTATTATCATTTACAACTTCGGGCCCTTCTAACAAGAACGGGTCAGGCGACGTATTAAATTCTAAAGAAGATATCCGACTAGAGGGCTCTATTTCGGAGCTACAATGCAAGTTTAGCAGATTCGGATCATCACCCGACTCCACATCCCTTGCTTCCTCATTATTGGATTCACCTAAGTTACCCAGAGGCATACTTGGCACTCCTTCGATAGGATTCTCCGCTTGCACTAAATCTTCACTACGCTCCATAATTTCAGCAATTTCTTGATCACATTCTTCTTCCTCACTAATGTCTTCGCTAACTAGCGATTCTTCACTCTGACTTAATTCTTTATTTATATTATTTTCGAATACTAACTCAGCCTCACTGGCTTGACTACATTCTTTAATTGGTCGTTGGCATTCCCATTTACCTGTCGAGTCCCACTCGTGGGGCGGCGGCGTGCTTTGCCTACGGTAACAGGCTCTATAGGGATCTTGCCAATATAGCCAAACTTCTTGCTCGTCCTCATTCTCGTCCTCTGATTCATCGTTACTATTGTTATCATCACCTTCTGTATTTGGAATTTCACCATCTGTCCCGATCTGGGCATCATTTTCACTAACCTTTTCATTCTCAATAACCTCGCTTAACTCAACTACTTCATCTGCATTACTACTATTACTTATTTCTACTACTTCATTAAAATCAACTGCATTATTCTTATTAATATCCTCAACAACTTCACTATTTTCAACTACATTATATTCATTACTGTCTTCAACAGTTCTATTACTATCAACTACATTACTTAAATCATTAACTTTCACAACTTCAAAATCAGGGCGCTGCGATCGATCGGCTCCTGAAGACCCAATGCTGCAAGCCCGTGCCTGAACAGACCCCAGGCAAGTCGATATATAACTATGTTTACTCCCAATGATCATGCTCGTTTCATCACTGAGGCAGTAGGCAACTTGCTCTCTACCTCCACATGGACACGAGAGATCAACCGCAGTTTCCTTAACTATTTCTTTCAATTTTCGCGAACTCAACGGGTTTAAATCAGCAACATCCACAGAATCACCAACATCAGCAGTGGTTTCAACAACATTCACAGCAACAACATTTGAATCAACAACAGCAACAACATTCATACAACAGTTCGCTTCAACTTCATCAACAGGACCGTCGTTTCGCGCTAAAACGACGGGAGATGCAGACTCACCGAGGGTTGAAGAGTCAAATTCTATCACCTCATCTACTTCGACGGTGACCCAATTGGAACCTCACAGTATTTCGATCGGTCAAATTCTATCACCCCATCTACTTCACTCCCATGTCTGGATGGACCCCAGGCAATCATTTCAGCCCCAACGATCACATCCGCTTCTTCAGTCCGAACGGTCGCGAATCGCTCAGTACCTCCACATGGACACGAAAAGAGATAGATAGAACGGATTATATAAAAGGATACTATTTTCAACACAATAAGACGACAATACAAAAAAAACTAAACAAAACAAAACACACTAAACAACTTACACAAACCATAAAACAAACCACAACATCCCAACAAACCACACGCAACAATACTCACACCACAACCTATTATCCCCAACAACCCTATACCAAACCACTCACAACACAATAACTCACCAGCGCAAAAACAAAATATAACCTAAAAAAAAACACAAATCCAAACAAATCCAACACAACTCAAATAACCGCCACAACAAACAATAAACAATAAACTAACCTAACAAACTCATCACAATATCCCACAATACAATACTCGTCGTCAATTAACGTGAAACAATTATTGACATTATATGGAATAAACATTGTAAACTTTAATACTATTTTTTTCTTATATTTTTCTCGTATATACACTTTGTTATAGGAACCTGTAGGGTCGACTAATTTTTCGTCTCGTCATGAATGCATGGACGACGTCTGCCTGCAGCAACCACATTATTCGTCAACAATAACAATATGTACTGTGTTAATATATATTATGACGAATCGAGCTAGACTCGTTAAATTTGGTAAATCGGGAATAGCCTGCATTGATTTGTATTATATACTTGTTTTCAGTATAACTTGTGTTATATTGTGCCTTTGGAAAAAGTCCATATTATTTTTCATTCACAAAATCTACAAAAAATTTCATAAAAATTTAAATATTTATAAAATCCAAAAACAACAAAAATTTATAAAAATTCCAAAAATTTTCTATTTCTATTTTTACTTATTTTTGGTTTTGTCATAATTCTTGTCATTCTATTTTTGCTCATTATTATAGTTACGTGTATTGCCATAATAACGTTGGGTTTCCAAATAATTGGAGCTTTCATTTATATATTTGATGTTACTTGTATCATTATTTGCCATTACTTGTTATTAATATTTGTTATTACTTGTTATATTATTTTCAGGTTGTTGTTACCCATGCCGGGACGTCATGGGCTTACTAAGGGGGGTGTTGGGGCTGGTGCCTTTTTCACCACAAAAGAAACCCAGCTCCGACAACCAGTATCGTCATCCGTGCGGGGGCATACGCTGAGCAAACTTCAACTGTATAGAAGTCGACCGCTTCTGTACAGTTTTATTAAGTAGTCTGGCTTCCATCCGGGGTCGGCCTGTACAATATAAAAGGCATTATTAGCGTAATTCTAAGGCTTATCTTTAGGTAATTACATAATCGCATAGTGCACTTTCCGTCCGGGAGTGTGTTGTGTTAAAACCATAACGTTAGTAAAGTAACAAATAAAGTTAAACCCTAAACACTATCGCTCAAGTGTAATCCTTAAACAATAGCGTTGATAACTTATGGGTAAGAAGTAGGTCAAGTGGTCGGTAGCTTTAACTTAACATAAAAACTAAAGTACTACATAGGGACCGTCGGAAGTACCGAAAAGTAGTGGCCAAAGTGCACAACGAATGTGGAACGGCAGACTGTGTAATATTTTGGTGTCAGACTGTGCAAAAATAGAGTCAGACAGTGCAAGAAAGCTGGTGGTGTATAAGCGAGAGCTGAAAATAATCTGGTACTAAAGAAAGTACCGTCGTTTTGGTAACGAGCGCTTGAATAACGATATCGAAAAAGTAGCGTGAAGTCTGCGTGAGCTAAAATAAGGTACGAAAGAACGGTACCGAAGCTTTTTGAACTGAGCACCGCGGAGGATATGTATTTGGATACGGCTATCAAGAGCAGTGCCAAAAGTAATGGACAGTGTAGCAGTGCCTAATATTTTATTATTCGTAATAAATATCATATAAAATATATCTGTCTGGTGACCGACTATCTGAAACGCGCGCACGTAGAGCCGAACAATGATCACGCCGCATCGCAAAATATAAGGTACTTGCTTCGCTCACGAAAAAGGACGCCCGCTGTACCAAGTGTCCCACCGGCATACTACTGGGCACACCTCGAACCTCGCAATCGTTCGGTGACGAATCAAGTCCCCTTTTTTATTCCGATAGCCGACATAAGAAAAATCCCCATCCAACCCCTACCTTCAACAAAATAATAATATATATTATCATGTGATAACACAACTATATATTAAAAATATAGATCAAAGCGATTTAGCTACATAATCTTTCAGTACAAAATGAGATTCAGCAAGTATACAAAATAGTAAAATTATTTATTCATAATGAAATTTGTTCCTTAACATATATTTAATTGAAATATTTGAAACATGACATGTTTACAAAATTTATAGCAGCATTATTCACATACAGTCATAATGCAATAACAAGTGTCAAAATAACATAAGAGAAAAATCGACCCTACATATATACATTTATAACGTACGTAACGACCTTCGGCAATACTAACAAATACAATTCGTCAAACATATTAAAGGTAGACATGACCTTTAGAAATTTGTCCAAAGCAATGTAATACAATACAAGACACTTATATATAACGTAAGAAAAATTGTTATAAAATAACACATAAAATAATGCTTAAAGATAAATATAATATAATGCCACGATAAGTGTACGCGCATACAGTCTCATATATGGGATAGGTGGATTATCCCTCTCCTTGGTGGTTTATTAAGCACAGAACGAACTCAGTCGATCGCCGATACCCACTTGGCAAGCAGGTGGACGCTAGCCTCTCGAAGCTTCGAAAATCGTTCCCTATCCCAGCGCACCCACCCTCCTCCCGCGTTCGGTGAAAGCGTGTGGACAATTATAACGAAAATTGGCGGAAATTGGCTCATCGCGAATATTTATATTCTTGTAAAAGAAGGCTTCGTCATTTTTATCGTCAAAGACTGCAATGTGGCCGTCGTCTGGCAAAATGACTCGTCTGAAAAACCTTGGTCCTACATATCAAAATGTAGCCCGTGTGAGTCCTACTAAATCTGGGAAGCACAGTCGACGAACGTCAGTTTAAAACGTATTGGTTTGTTTAGGGTTTCTCTATGAGACACTTTCGTTGAGGTTTTAAATTTCAACCAATGTATTACAACGGTAAAGAACGCCGTTTAAATGTGTTTTTCCACGGACACTAATTCACCCAATCGTTTACTACACATGTACAGTATGATAATATAAATATTCATAAGCATGAATAGTCACTTACATTTATAAGCAGCACAAAATAATTCCAATTGACAATACGCATAAAACGCTTGCACCAGTTTGATCACCGATGTAGCGAAAATGAGGCCCTAAGCTCATGTTACAGCCCTTTAAATAATCTTTCAACACCCTAATTCTAGGAACCCGACTGAAACCTGGTTCTCAAACCTCTCTAAACCATTAGATTTTAATATAACGGTTGCCAACCGGGTTACGAATTCTTGGAACTGTGAAATTCGCTCTCTAACATAAGTTTTGATTTTTGCGTTAGAGAGACCCTTTTTATGAAATTCTCGGAATCCGTAAGTCATAACAATTTTCGTGAAAATCCAGCAGAAATACACTCATTTCCGCTAATGTAAGTGTAATAGTTAAGGCACCCAGTTGCTACACTCAAATCCGATAGGTACCTAAACTATAGCCCTGGCACACAAATTTTACAATTTTATATAATTTTAAACTCTCCCAAAGTTATAATTTCACGAATTTATGAAAATCTTATTGCCAGAAATGACCGAGGGGATGAGGTCCGTAACTCCTTAACGGGTGGGCCAAATGATGCCAAATTTGGTATGTATAATCCAGATAGTGACCTATGGCATTTGGCGTCAAAATCCGCCTATGCCTAAACCATCCCCCCCTGTCCACTTTAGCATGATTTCTCCAACTCGTAAAAGTTTTGTGTTGGTGTACTGACAAAATTTGATCTGAAAACTATTGCGATTTTCTGGCTCTTACACATATTACATATCACTTACACATAATGAACACAACAAATCATTACACATACTTTCATCACATCGGCTAAATTATATGTATTGTATACGACTCACACGTAATAAATACAACAATTTCACACATGTGAAAACTCATACATCAATTATACATGCGCTAACACACGAAATGTAGGCGTGCAGTAAACAATATACACGGCACATACATATTATACACGTAATAAACAGATGACGCAAGACCTATATTTTCCCAACGAAATGATTCCCACGGTAGTTCATCACGTATAGCAGTTATTGGATGGCATCGGGCAATATTGAGTAGTACAAATACTCATGTGAAGCGAAGTTAAGGGCTTCGGCCCGTCGTGTTTGGGATTCACGACTTAATACGTCACCCAGCATCACATGAGAGAATCCGCATACCAAAGCAATAGATCGTTACAAAAAGGTTCTTCCCCACAATCCAAGTTACCCACTTACGAAAAATTTAATTGAAATTGTGCTGGAAATGTCGCGGAAGCTATAGAAATTGTAAACCTCATCATCATGAATGCCGACGTTCCGTGTGCTCTTTTACGGACCTGTAATAATTTTCTCGGCCGCCTTAGCTGTGGTATAGCGCAAAAGGCAACCTGAGTTGACTTTTGCACATTTACTGAAACAGTTTCAGCCAATGTCACTTCTAATCAGGGCTTTACAGTGGCGTACTGTCCCTGCAAAGTCGTTAGACTAGTTTTTTACGACCCTCACATATAGCTCGCGTGAGTCCAAGCTTAAGGAGGAGAAATGCGGAGTCATACAAAAATCAATTATCTTTTCTCGCAGTATTTCATCAATAAATTACCCAAGTGTTTCTTCCGATATACATATATTAATATGTACTAGGACCAGTTCTAGTTTTATGGGATACCAGCTGCGCAACCATTTCCCGCAGTGGTGCCCGGACAACCCCGGCTTCGACGACTCCTCGGTGATGTGCTAGACGACCTAAGAGAACCGCCTAGCTTAGCAGGTTGCTGGCGGCTTTACCAGGGTGTTCGGCTTGGCCCCTATGTTGACCCACGTGTCTAGTGTAACAGCCCGATTTTTATGAAAGCGATAAAACGCTTGAAACGCATATAAATTCGTAGGGAACGGAGAGAATGGACGACCGGACACCGGTGGAGTGTGACCTCCCTATGAATTGATATAATTACGTAATATTGTATTGATTGTGAAAATAAACAATTGTATTCATTTGTGCTACACTCGTGAGGTCACACTCCACCACCCGAAGGTGCATGGGATGATTTTGGCACCAAATATGAAAGACAGAGACAACGATTAGGGGTGCCCGGTCGATCTTGGTTAACCAAATTGCTGGGATATTATGTGCATAAAATGTTATGTATATTATACTATACTTGTTGCGCAGGACGGGTGTGCGTTCGGAGCGGCCAGGGGCCAACTGATAACACAGGAGTTTTTGGGTCTACAAAAATGGTTATCCTGAGCCGGATCCCAGCGCACACGCAGGAGGAGTACTGGTAATAAATTCGTTGTGTTTATAAAATATACCAGGTAGTTCTGTATGGATTTAATATAAAGGAGCAGGGATCGTCAGGTCACACGTCTAGCGCTTCTTGTGTACGGACTGGTCATGATTAAATAGTAAAATTTTCAGCTCGAAGAGGACGGAATCCGGTAAAATTTTCATAAGGTGCGATTTTAGGGTGCAACACTAAAAGCTCAATTTTCAGTTTTTCCACCAATTTTAGGGGAACGGGGTTGACTGAACCTTATGAAGGACTCTTTAGGGGTGCCAAATCGTCCCGACGGGTCAAAAGATTTGGGTCCCCTAAGTACTTACGGACCCCCGAACAGGCGCTTAAGCCTCCAATTTTCTAAGCCCTAAAGGGTACCTAAGATAACCAAAAGTTCCCGATTTTTGGAGCTCGGGACACTTATCGGGTCCCACCCTAACCGTTTAGTTGAAAACCGGGGCCGCCCACCCCATGGGTCCACTCAGGATCCTCTAAACTTAAATGGGACCCCAAAATGTTCATTTTTGCCTGCCTAATCGGCCTCTAACGGGCCTCTTATAAGAGATACATTAAATTTTAAATTTTTATCAGCAGCCGGCCTGCCAGGGCATGGTTCTGGTTCCTGCCCTCGACCGCCTGCTGTCTTTCGTTCACGAGATATCGGCAAAAATGTGCCGTTGTTCCCATGAGAAAACAGCACTCTGAGCGCTGTTATATTTTGCTGAAAAATTCTCCTCGCGCCGACCAGCGCGAGGTTTAGTTGTTTACCGGGCCGACTTGGCACGTTTCGGCCACTGCCTACACAGAAACAAAAGTTTCGTCTGTGTAGCTATGGGCTGTTAGTATCTCTACGTGTCGTTCTGTAGTCGCCTACCGCTTTGTTTACAGGGACTTTACCAGGCATGTAGCGCATATACATACTATGCTGTTTTGCTTTTGATTATATTGTTTTATTTAAAATTTGGATTTTCTTGTTGAATCGCAGTAATAGTGGGAGTGCAAAAAGGAAAAAGGAAAGAAGGGGGTAGGAACAGCAGTATAAAAGCAGGGGCTCGTCTGAGCAATGGGACCAGTCGAAGGCTGATAGCTCTAAAATTAGTCGGGTTTTGGCGGTTGTCGCCAGCTGAACTCTGTTTTGCGTTTTGTTTGCCCGGGTGGGCTCTTCAGCATGCAGCCGTGCGGAAGCGTCCCGCCCGCGGCTGTTCGTCGTTTTTCGTCGTTTGGCTTTTGCTGGAGCTTAGCACAAGGACAGCCCTTGCGGGTGCTGGAGCATCCGTTGGATGCCTCGCGCTCCCGTAAGTGCTGTGCTCACGCTACGGAGAGGGGAGTTGAGTGTTGGACAAAATTTGAGTCAAAATTAGGCCAAAACTGCAACAAAAATAGGAAGATACACTCGCGCTCGACTGGTTCCCCACCCCTGGGTTGCTTTTGTTGCTCGTGGCCAGGGGGTGATTCGTCCAAAGTGTCTTCCAGTTTATTGTATTGATTAGTTGAAGCTACGTCACGAAGTTTTGAGTTGGGTGCTCGCCGGTCGCAACGCCTAGGACTCAGAATAATCGATGGACATCATCGTTCAGAGTTTCATCAACCGAAACTGAAGGCCACGTTTTGGCGGACCTGGCTTGTCTCGGGTGGACTCTTCGACTGCGGACGCGTGGAAGAGGCCCACCCGGGGCGTTGCATAAAGTTTTCAAAGTTCTCGCTCAGGCATAGGAATAGGGGCAGCCCTTGCGGGTGCCGGGGTGTCCGTCGGATACCTCCCGTAAGTGTTGCGCCCGCGCTTCTGCGATTAGAGTGAAACAATTCTAAGGCAGACTTAGGTTGGTACCGCAAACGGTAGCAGAAGTCAATATGAGCAACGTAAAGGTAAATATAAGGCTTAGCCCTTAATGACAAATTTCGGGTTGAGGGTTCCACGTTTCGAAAAGAGCCCCAGTGGAGCTCACAAGAACTATTTCGTCATCCAATGGGAATCGCAGCGAAAAGGGGGTCAAAATTTTTGTCGTTTTACAATGCTTGCAGAGGCACAGTTGAGTTGGGGCCTCTAGCGTGGGTTTGGATCCCAGCACAGTTGTGATGTAAATAGTATCATTGTCGTGTACACCCAAAGGGGTGATATCTACGTTTTTGAGCGTTTGTGTTTTATTGTGTCGAAGAAAAGGGAAACCAAAGAATAAAAATTTTTTTCGCGAGAATTTTAGTAGGCGAACTAGATTGATTTAAATTAGGACCCGCTGTTCTAAGAAAAACGCATGGCCCCACTAAGGTATTAAATTTGTTTGGCCTAAGCTTTTGGTCCGTCTCCTGCACGCCGTCCCCGTGATGCTCGCTCTCGCCATGCCGTTTCCCCTCTGCCCTACCCCCGCTCCTCATTCAAGCATCTGCTTCGGCCCTACTAGAGTTAAATTTCTGCCGCATCCATACCAAGTGTAGTGGCCCAACTACGACAGAGTTAACCGACCCACAGCGTTCCCGGCTCTGCGCGCGCCCGCCCCCTGTCTGTCCCTCGTTACCTACGATCCTTGGTACAAGTGCTTAGCTTTCGTGAAACCAACGTCCCTCCGTGTTCCCGAATATTCATATATATTGGTCCGAGTAGGCTCAGCGTGTCCAGCCCTAAGTGGAACTAAGGCAACCCGAACGCACTGCTGCGCATTAAGGGCCTAAGGGTTACGGAACAATCGCTCGGCCCATAGAAGCTCTTCGCGAACATGCCCCACGCTTAGGCAGATTTTTATCCTGGCATAAGGCTTAATCACAAAAATAGAAAGAATGACGGTCAGCCTTATTAGCTGTGAGCAGGCTTAGGGGATGACCCTCCCTCAGGGGGACCTCCATACCGCTAGGCACGTGGGCCACTATAGGGCCAGGCCGAACACCCTGGTAAACCCGCCGGCAGCCTGCTAAGCTAAGCGGTTCCCATCGGTCATACCGGGGTCCACCGGGGAATCGTGTAAGCCGGGGTTGTCCGGGCACCACAGCGAACATTGAGAGTGGTGCAGCTGGGGTCCCTTAGGGCCGGAACTGGTCCTAGTACATATAAAAGTGGGAACCACGCCGTGAGGCGTCAATAAATTTTAGGGATAAATGGGTCCAAAATAAAAAAGTGTCTGATCTCTCGCACGCCACGAATTCGCCCGCCATTGCCCAACTATGATTTAATCACCCGTAGCATTTTGGCTGTAAAATATCGCAGTTGTCCTGGTCGGCACCGTAAATGTAGCGTTCAAAATGTAGCGGTGTTTGCCCTGCGAAGGGGTTTGTCTGTTGTTTTATGATAGTGGAAATATCAATAATATGTAGCATTCACCCCTGGCGCATAACGTGGTCTCGGTATGCTCTGCTTAGTAGTCAAAAGGTGTGCTTTCCTGTTGTAGTCGAGTCCCTGCTCTATTTTGATGACAAGCTCAATGTTGCGTAGGCGTAGTGCTCCAGTGGTGATACGCGGGTAAGAAGAACGAGGCTGTCGCGGTGGATTGGGAATCGATGGACGACTGAGTGGACCTATGCGGGATGTATTCGACCTCGGTGCTTGGCTCGCTCTGACCAAAAATGTAACAGCCATTGCTGATGTTGGTCAATATTTCAGGCTTTTCAGCTGGCGGTCAATTAATTGATACGATTGGTTATCATCACTGACAATATTAATTTTAACTACCGAGTCTACTTGCCAGAGTAACTTTGGTCACTGGTGAAGGCGGATTTGTACGAACTATTTATCTACGGGACGAATTTACCAGCTCCGAGGCTGTATTGGCTATATTGGACTATCGATTGTAAGCGACTGGCGGTGACTTCACTCTGCACCTAGTTACCGCAACCACGCGCTCTAGTTCAAGCGGAACATTAGTCAACCGGTCGTTTTCGACGCAACTCATTCGGATAGAGACAACGATAAGCCTCCTCATTCGTCGGTGATCGACTATTTAAATCGCCATCTGCCGTGGTGGATGTGGACAATTGACGGTGACCTTGTGTTCGCGGACTACTACTACTAGTTTGTGGCTTAATTCACATCGAGACGACGTGAGCCGTGTACCGAGTACTGATCGATCAAGGACAATTTGACGTCGGAAAGCTAAAGCCTCAGTGATAAGGGTCAGTGTATGCGTATATCGATGAACTCGTTTTATATCATAGTGTTTTATTTGTTATTGCGAAAAGTGTACGTTTGAGTTTATTAATAGTGTTATTTTGTATAGATAACCGGCGAATAAGGGTAGTCTGGCTAGTATCGAATCCGTACTTGATTGAAACCGCTGCACGTACACCCAAATTGAGCTCTATGTATGCCCTGGTCGCTAGCAGCGAACCCTAAATTGTCCCGTGGAAATAGCCGCTGAGTCGGCACGACTTACATCGATTTTTCGCTGCTCGGAGTTTCGACATAATTTTCTAAATAGGGCGAAACTGTACGGTTGAACTAAATTTGTCCTTTCAATCTAACCCCGAACAGGGCCTCCTCGATTCAGACATTCCGGTGCAACGAAAGAGCATCGAATTGAGAGTGAACACATAGGATATATGAGGCAAGTATAAGGAGTAAATTTGTAAATCAAAGCGAAGCGAAAATTTTAAACGACCAGGTACATACTTAAGATATAAGTACACGAGTATTTTAGTGAACTGAGATTGTGCGCAACAGTAGAAATTCCGCAATAAAGGAAACACATATAGCCAATTATATATTATATCATCCGTACCCACGTCGGACTGGGACCACGGACGCCACACAAACTGAAACAAATAGGAATTGAAAATCATGGTCGGAATCAAAATGTCGTTACCACCGAGCGCAAATAGAACGCCACTAAGCAGCGCGGCGGGAACAACGAATATAGGAAGTGGTACTGCCACTACGGTTGGTAGCACAAATGGACCAGCTTCCACCGCTTCGGGAGACCCTCTAGTTGCAATTCTGCAGCAGTTGACGCAACGAACAACGACGGCTCCTATAATACAAGTACGTGACATCCCACCATTTTCAGGAGCTGATGGACACGACTTTGAAGCCTGGTTGGTTACGTATGACAACCTGACTGACGCAAACGGGTGGACGCTAGACCAGAAATTGATTTGCTTCCCAACTGTTCTGAAGGTGGAAGCCCTCAAAATATACGAAAGCTTTCCCGACTGCCAAAAGCAAACTTATGAAGCCCTTAGCCATAATATGGGCTTCATGTACTCATCATCGCAACGGGACGAGGACGCTTTAATAACGCTACGCATGCGAGTGCAAGGGGAACGGGAATCGGTTACACTGTACGGACTCGACTTTTAAAACCTTGTGGACAAAACGTTCCCGGAGGTCGAGGGTGAACAACGCGACGCCCTATTACAAAAATTCCTCCGACAAGGACTACGACGGGAACTAAAATCTGGAGTAATAGGAAAGACCTACCCGTCTTTTAAGCATATGATGGACAAGCTCAAATACAAGGAGGACGTCATTCTAGCATCCCAGAAGGAGGTGATAGGAATACCGGTTCGCAAAAGCAGCCGGTCCAAAACAGTAAACTGCATGTCACAAGGAGGTGAGAATACCCAGCTGGTAGATCAAATCCGCGAAGCTCTAGATGAGAATAAGCGCACTGCAGCCAGTAGCGATGCTACCATTGCCCGGCTTATTGACCTACTAGATAAACGCACCGAACAACATCAACTAAACGCAATGATGCAGAATAGTGTGACCCCGGCAGCCGGCGCTAACGCTATTCCCGCAGCGCCCATAGGCAATCAGTGCTCTCGATGCAGTTTTATAGGACATTTTGCACGGGAATCCCCGTACTACCGAACCGACGTGTATGACCCACTCCTAAATGAATACACCAGCTTATCACAGCTCCAGGCTATATGTTGAATGCACCCGCACCCGTTAACGGTTATCCTAGTGCACCCCCGCAATACAGCAATCGTCACCGTTATCGAGTAATTGAACACCGAGGAACAGGCCGATCCTCGCGACGCGATGAATGGAATCAACAGCGAGGACCTGTAGCGTACGGGCAGCAAGGATACTACCGCCCTGAACCTGCTCCGAATACATACGGAAACTATGGCCGAACTGAATACTACAACCGATCGCGTGGCCGCGATACTAACGGACCTAACAATTAACACAACAACTATAATACCACACCTAGCTCGCGTTACACAGGCCCACCACCACCACCACTGTCAGCTGAAGCAGCACCATTCCGCCCGCGCACACCTAGCAACGGCTGGAACAACGCTAATCAAGTAGGGGCAGCCCCTCGAGCAAGGCCTACGCAGGCGCCCATGAGTCAAAATGACCAATCTGGCCGCCGCAATGCAGGAGTTATGTCAGTGACTCGAGCAGCTGACCCCGAGTTCGCGCATCGTCTAGATGTCATGCGACACGAAATGTCAACCTTAGGGGAACGCGCAGGAGCTAGTGTGAGTGCCCGATCAGCACAAATTAATGCAATGATCACTAGAGACAGTGCAAAATACATATGCGATGACCCAAAACTTGATGCAGAACATGAAGATCAAGAAGAATTTGAACCCGAACCAGCACCATATCAATTGAACCAATTGCAAACGAACAGAACACCCGCACGAATATTATACCCGCAAGCGACCAGGTCGTGGGGCGACAATGGAGAATACAACGCAATCGACAGCGAACTAACTACCGCAGTAGAGGTAGGGCGTAATAAGGAACAAATCAATTATAAAATGGGACGGCGCTCGGTTTCACTGTCTCCGACCCCTCGCGCGCAGGGTGTGACTCGTAACTCTGTGAGTAATGGTTGGCCAATATATGTATATCCCAAAATGGAGTCAGCGCGAGGTGATGGAAACCGAGATACCGAGATGAGTGAAAGGGGAGGAGGATCTGCGGAACTAATGGGACTAAAGGAACCTAATGTGCCTGATATGCCGAGTGAGAAATATGGGAGATGGCCGTTCGGACTTCGGGGGCCGATTAATAGGGCATCCGTGTCTAGCAATGACCCAAACGCTGGCACATGTAACCCATCTCAGGCGGCTGCATATCAGAGGAAACCTAACAGACTTATGGATGCGGAACCTAAGGAACTAATGGAGGATGAACCTAATGGAATGGAACCTAGAGAGACGCCGTTCGTACTTCGGGGGCCGACTAATAGGGGTCGCCTGTCAGGCGATGGCTCTAACGCCGGCACGGCACAACCTTTTTTTACCCGCGAATTTTCATAGTCTTACTCAAAATTGTGTATGTGTAGCGGAACCAGAAGAACCTGCGGAGGAACTAGTTGACTCAATGGAACCTAATGGACTAGCGCAACTTAACCTAGCGGAACCTAGTGGATGGAATGGAGTACCGAGTAACCTAGCGGAAGGGAACCGAGAACCCAAGGAACTAAATGAACTTAACCTAGTGGATGCATCCAATACTAAACTGGCTCCCACCAATTTAGGGCGGCCGTGTGAGGCCCCTGTAGCGTTTCAAACGACGGGGGAAGACCGTAAAGGACACTGCTCAGGAGCGATGGAGACCCCCGGGAAACGGGTCAGCCCGATTGTCCTAACTCCGTTCAAAATTCGAGAGCGTATGTGTACCCTAGAATCTTTAGAGGCCGGGGAAGACCGTAGAGGACCCTGGCCAGGAGAAGGGAGGCGTTGGGAAGTGAGCCGTCCCGATGGCCCGAGCTCCGTTCAAAATTGTAATTTATATGTAGGATCAAACTCGTATAGAGCCCGATCCTTAAGTGTAGGGGTCGTGGGACCTGACCAGGTCGAAGTCTGCGGTCTGAGTCTGTCGTGGCATAGCCAATCCAACCGGCAGGTGAACATGTGTGCGTTCGAATCTGCGTCGGCCGGAACCGATGCCTCCAGCGTGTGTGTAGAACCGGGAAGAGAAGCTGTGCCGCTCGTGAGTGAAAATGGTTCCGAGCCACATGGAGAGAAAACTGAGCCGAGTGCCGAATTTATTTCTGGTGTAGATGATCATAGTAGTCGAGCAACAATGAGCCTGATTTTGAAGAGCGAAGAGGAGAAAAGGAAACCAACTGAACTAGCCGAACCTAATACCAAGCCAAGAGAACCAACAACTAGTAGCGTAAGCTCGAATATTATGATTGTGACACCCATGGTACTAGAAAGGAGTGCAAACGTCCGAACAACCAACCGAGTAGCGGAACAACTAGTAACACAACCAGAGATGGTAACCTGTTACCTGAGTAGCGAAGTAGTGAATGAAATTGGATATGGGAGGACCGAACTGCCGGTCAACCTGATGGACGTAATTGAACAAACACTAGATACGCCTAGATCATTGCTGATTAGACCGATTTGGGACCCCACTGACGCGAACCCCACCACAGAACTTACCAGCGATCCTATAGCAATACCTGGACAGGCCACGCATCCACTAAGTACGCCAGCTAATACACAGCACAATCTTGATCTCGCGCTACGAAAGATATTTTCAAAGGGTCCTACCGAAGAAAAGGTAGAGCCCTCTAACTTGCAGGGTTTGCCCAACGAGGAACGATTAATATTATTGGGTCCAGAGTCTAAATTCGCACCCACGATTATAACCTTGGGATTAAGTGCCTCGTTATTCATTCATACCCCCTCGACTACGCCCAGGTAGAGAACAGGTACTCGCTAGGGCCTTGTTTTACCGAAGAGTCATAGCTGTGTCGGAGCGGATATGACATGCCCACCAGTTGCTCAGAGCTCGGGCGGATGGAACGGCCCCACTGGGGCGACGGCGGGACGCTGCCATCGTGTCCGGGCTGTTAGGGTTCGCATCTCCGTTCTCGCACACTATGGTCGGGATACATGTCAGCAGTAGCATGAGAGACACCTCGAAGGCTTATTAGAATTAGTTGCCCGGGTGTTAAACTCAATGAGTATTACCGAGGCTATTACTGAAGTATACCGTTCTCAGATCCCCATCCTTCAGACATGCCAGGCGTGCGAGGGACAACACAACACTAATTTTGTGCCCACCAGCGGTTGCACTTTTGTCATCTATCATGGCGAGTGGGACTATACGGAGAATTTGTCTGCCGAATATGGCACCGTCCGCCGCAATGGAACTATTACTATCCAATCAAGCCGTACATATGGGTTGCACACAGCCTCTGAGTTGACCGCATACAGGGAAGCTAACTTAGAATGGTTAGAAACTGTGACCAGTGCACCGTACTTGCTGGACTATCTCATTACTGAATACGGCGAATCCGGTCCCATTGCACCGGTGCTGTCAATCGACCACATTGTATATGCATTAATGGCGAATGCTATTTTTAAGCAAGTAGGTAGCGCGCAGAAACGCGAAGAACTGTTATATCTGAGACTATTATGGTTGCGCCAGCCCGCGCAAAATATTTGGCAAAATGATCCGACGACGACATGGACGCAGGCTCTATTGTCAACCCGGACGCGGACATAACATTCATCTACGAGAAGGAGCTCGAGAGCGAGTTGAGTACAGCGCCCAGTGACATGGGTGAAGACGAATTTAACATGTCCGCTATCGCGACGCTCGGCTCAGACGACGTGGTTTCGGAACTCGACTCCCTTCCGAACCACGACGACCTCGAAGACGAACCGTACGTAGACGCAGCTGAGGGTGGCCGAGCAATACTGACCAGGTCGGTACGGCCACTTTCAAACAGACTGAGCGAACAATATGCAGCAGCTGCAGAATTGTGGAGCCGAGAATTAGTCTTTCCCGCTCATCCTCCAACAACTAGGGCAAACTCAGGCCATCGCCACGCCATTTTCGGACCAGGTAGCACGCTTAGGAGCCATGGTCAACCAACAGGTGGGTACGTTAATCGAACCGCAGGGTCTGGTGATAACCGCCTCGCGATCCACTTTTCTACCGATCGTCCTGCGATTGTCTTTGGACGGGTTGCAACCGAGTAGGCAAGCTGCCGGGATGGCCTGGTGTGTCTACACCCAAGGGGTAAACCATGCCGGAAACCGTTGTCCCAACCCAAATTGTACTACCATGCCGGATTTACAACGTAAAATTCAGGAATTGGAGCAAGAACTAAGGAGCACCTATCAAGGCGTGTTAGACACAAGTTATTACATGCCACTAATGCGCGAATATTGCGAGGCGAACGCTCATTTTTGTGAAGAGCCTAGGGCTCGGAAGTAAGACTCTCGCTCGCATGAGCCGGAGCTGCTGGTGTAGTTACAGGCTGCTCAAGAATAGGGGTAGTTTTTACAGACGGTGTGCATCTGAAGGATCAAAGCAAACAAATGCTAGAATTTGCGAAGGAGATGCGAAACACTTACAGTGTGGCCCAAGGCAACTCGCGAGCGATCTTGAAATTAACACGCGTTAATGAGGAACTGTACTCATTCCTACATCATGAGATGCAGGAAGTGGTTGGCATGATAGAACAGGATAGGTGCCAGGAACAACGCTACGTGACAGAAGTGCATCGCGAATTGGTAAATCACATGTTTCGCACCAGCCTGCGCTCTTCGGTCGAC
Source organism: Trileptium ribeirensis (assembly GCA_030248225.1). NCBI lineage: Eukaryota > Metazoa > Nematoda > Enoplea > Enoplida > Thoracostomopsidae > Trileptium > Trileptium ribeirensis. Next base: position 22,725 of record JASANE010014161.1, read on the forward strand.
GCCGTCATGGAAGCCATGATGAGCGGGCAGATACCACCAAAGGTAGTGGATGCCACGACACTAAAGCGTCTATTCGAAAAGGATCCAAGAATAGGGCAAACCATACTAATCCGTGAACCGGCGCTAGCATAATAATTTGCCTTAATTTAGCCAGTGCACATTGAACTGGGCACGTTTAAGTTTGCATTTCATCTTAAGGGTACCGCTAGTTACGTCGGACGACGTTCGGCCTTATTTCTGGATATATAACGTTGGTTGGAACGTACCGGAGCGTAGTGCACACATGAGACTACCTCTACTGGAATACGCCACGCGAGTTGAACAGGCACGATACGAGGTGCTGAACTTACACGCATGCAACACGCGACCTGGCATCGCCTTCTGCAAAGTTCACGCTTTGGCTACCGATCATTCTTCACGCTGTTTGGATTGGACCATCATGGGCGAGGACGTTCGAGATGCCGCACGCCGCATATGTAGGAACAGCGCATTGGTCGGATCAATGGTCAACCACACTGACGTGTACACCACCGCGCAAGGAGTGTTGATTCGAACCGCCGAGCCCAAAGCCGTGGTCTCTAAGCAAAGACACCTCAACCATGTTACTCGCGGAGAAACCATTAAGATACCTGAAAAATAGAGTAGTATGGTTGTCTCACAGCAAGTACACCCAACTAGTGGTCGGACCACTAATGCTCGCTAGTACATTAGACGCCCAAAAAGTAATCGTTCACATTGGACCTAACATCGCCCTACATGACTTCCCAGATAATCCTCTTAGGCCTATCACCTGGAGCTCGTTAGAACATGCCAAGGCTACCAACTTACAGGTCCAAACTAGCTAGCGAGCAGTTGAAGAAAGTGATCGACTTTTCGGTACATTACGACAACGGGAGTAGCTCCCTACCTTTGGATGCTCGTTGTGCTGGTAGTTGTGGGCATAGGGGCCATAATATACTTAAGGAAGAAGGCAGGCTTCTGCCCTAAATGCATAAAGGGACGCATACAGCGGTGGTGGCAGCAGCGACCATGTAGTCAGACAGACCCGAAGCGACTTGAATTGAACATCAAGACTGGGAATGAGTATGGTACCCCAGGCGCTGCTGGGCCCAGGTCTCAGCCCCAGTTGGTTCCACAGGAACACCTGGAATTGCGAGACTGCTGAGCCCCGCGTCGGTCGGCTCGACTAAATAACCCCAATGAGGACGAGGAC
>JASANE010014165.1:0-14375 GCA_030248225.1 Trileptium ribeirensis
CTTGACTTAAATTCATATGGTCTTCGAGATTCGTTCATGCTGCTACCGGCCCCCCTCTCATGCCGAGGTAACCTGATCCGCTCTCTGAGGTTCCGCATCAAATTGGCGCGAAAAACTTTTGCAAAAATTGTGTGATTAATTAAAATGCAAAATTGTGGGAAAATTAACAAAAATCATAAACATTTGACAAAACTGGGGGAAATTGGCAAAAATTTAATAAAATATTGAGTCGCAATAATTTTCCAAAATTCCGCGATCAAAACCTCTTTAAAATAAATTTTTGTGATCTAGTCGGAATCCCACAAAACGGCTTCAAAAGAAATTGTTGTGATTTTGATGAAATCCGGCAATTTCTTTTAAAGCGGTATTGTGTGCATATCGCATAACTTTTACCTTTAAATTTTCACCTACACTTAAAAAATCAACTGCTCAGTGGAAATAAGCAAGAGTCTTATATAAGGAGGCCCTAAAACTAATTTAAATTATAGTCACATTCATGTTCTTTGTGCTAGTACGACGCACTTACAGATCATATCACGTCATATAGCTATCGACTAAAGCAGTTCTTACAAAGGAGTGGATCATTCTCGGCATGGATTTTTAACCAAACGTCATGCGCAGGTGCTAGCTTGTGTTAATGATTGGGCAAAATTTCATGCTGACGGCTATTTTCATGATATAAAGTGTTGCACATAGCTAAAGCTTTCGACAACCTGTCATCACTCCAGTTGGAATTATAAAGTACCTTCCTAAAATTGGCTTCACTGGAAATTTATTAAGCACGTTAAATGATAATCTTTTTCAGTGTAATCAGTTTGTAGAATTAAAAAAAGTTCGGTAACAAACCAGTTGAGTACTACGTCTCGTGTTCGCTGGGTAGTATACTTGGGCTATAGGAGCGTATAGAGAGGATATGGTGGTTACCCCTCTCCCAAAATTTGAACCACCATTCCCGCCAAGTCAAATTCCCCCCAAGCCACATTCCGGCCACAGCTCAAGGCCCAGGGCCGGAAAATTTTTGGGATATTTGGCAAAATTTGTAGACAATTTGGTAAAAAAAATTTGGGCATAATTTTAGCAAAAATAGGTGGAAATCTTTATACGCGGGCTTTGAGTCAGATAATTCTCGGCCACCATTTTTGTTCAGCTTCTATTTTATATAATTTTTCGCATTGGTATGTTTTTTATTTTGTTAACGCAGGTGTGGCTGGCTAAATAAGTAATCAAAGTAAAACGGTATTTATTAAATTTTCACACTTGGAAAAGATTTCGGTCTCTTTACTTGTGAATTGTAAGAGATTTTTCATTTAACTGCTAAGCCTAGCTAACAAAGTTTGTTACTGGGTTTAATATTTTTACCGACATAAGTAAAATATAAAACTACCCCTTCTTCTACTGGTTTTGTTCTGTGAAACCTCCATATTACTGAACAACGGCTAAATGGCATAACAATATTGTGTGTATGACAATTTATGTCTATATCATAAGCGAGCCTTGGTAAGATCCATGTTTTACATGATGTCACTCCAAAATAATACTTCACAAAGTTACAAATAACTTTATGAAATGTATAGGATGCAATTTTAAGCTGTTGAAAACATTATGATTCGGCAAATAATTATTTGAACAGCGATATGAGAGAACGTTACTAAACGCTCGATGTGTGCACAACATAATTTCTAAATAACCATTTTTTACTGTTTATTTCTGAAAAAATACAGCTGAAAAGTGTGAGGTGTATAAGACTTTGTGAGAGCTTAAAGCTTCATGATTTAATAAATAGCAAATTAATACACACAATACAGGTTATTAAATGACTGTTCATTGGCAATAGTTTTTACCAGAGTTCTTTCATGTATATATCTAACTACCGGCCATTTTTGGAAAATATCTATGCGCAATTTCGTCATCTCGAAGCTGTAAAATTCACAATTATTAGGGGTCTTTTCGGTTATCCCCAGCCCGAATTTGGTCAATTTTGAAGATTTTGAATCAATCGACTCAGCTAGAAGAGGTGGCTCAGAAAATATCCTACATACCTTAAATTTTTTTTGATTTTTGAGGTCCCAATGGTCCCCTCTCGGGAACCCAAAAATTTTGTTCTTTGGAATATGGTCACATTGGGTACCGTTTGACTCGGCTTGATGAGAGAAATCTATTGGTGTAGTGAAATCTACGCCACCGTTAGAAAGTTATGAATGCCCAAGTCACCCTGAGGTGCGAAAATCAAATGCAGACCATGTCGTACTCAATATACTAAGCCTAAGCGTTAGTCTTAGCCTAAGCTAAGGTCCTTACATGAGACATGCACTAAGCCTAAGCCTAAGTCGGTGGGCTGCCGCACCCCGAACACCCTGCTCTAAGCTGTGTTTTTCTAACGTTATAACGTACTGCCCCTCAGGGTTAATTGGGCTCTCATAACTTTCTACCGGTGGTACACATTTTAATATACTACAAACCAGTAGATTTCTCTTATCACGCCGAGTCGAACGGTACCCAACATGACCATATTCCGAAGAAAAAATTTTTGGGTTCCTAAGGGGGCCATTGCGACCTCAAAACATCGATACAAATTTATCAGGTATATGGGTAAAATGAGTATTTTCTAAATCGCCTTTTCGAGTTCAGTCGATTGATACCAAAATCAGCCCTGTATCTTCAAATTGACCGAGTTCGGGCTGAGGGGGATAACCGAAAAGACCCAATATGAGTAGGTATATCCATAGCTTTGTGACGTGGTGAGCTTTTTAGATTTATCTTTCGTTTTCGAAAAAGAAGCCACAAACAATATTTACTTTAATTATAATGTCGCATATCATATTTTTATACATAATACCTTACATATCATGAGTATTAAATTAAAAGTCAGATTGTTGTTTTTTATTAAACCCCCATAATATTATACCCGTTAACGTTATTAAATGATGTTGATCTATTGTAATATATATTATTGTTTACTGTTTTACTGGCCGGAAATAGGAAAATGAGAAATAACCAATAGATTGGTGTCAAAAAGCTTTTCGAAAATGCTCGAAATATCTGTTAATATCCTATATTTATATTAATCGAAACTACGAAAAAAATCCGACTAGAAATGTTGATAGAAGCGATTAAGTGCTACGGGTTTCTTAAATTCTTAAATTTGATTCCGTATGTCTTTTATCAATGTTTGAAATCATAGCGTCTTTAGCTGTAGGTTGGGGTTTATATTACGTCTCTTGGATATTATTGTGATTCATAAATTTCATGTATATCTATGTGGCCAAGGTAACCTTGAGGGGTCAAAGTGTAATGCATGACATGCCTAAAGCCTTAGTCTTAGCCTAAGCTTAGGTCTTTCAATGAGACATACACTAAGCCTAAGTCGGTGATAAATACATAAAGCAGCTTTAAAGAAAGATTGAGAACTGTAATGCGCCCGTCAACCCAAAAAGACGTTTATGGAATTAGAGCGTTAAATTAAAAATTAATTATATTCTTACATACTTTAGTAGGACAGCGAGTATTAATGATAATGATTCAGTTATTTATTTTTTACAGCTAACTCTCTGCGTTTAGTTGTTTTATTTTATACTTTTATTTCTTTATTTACAAATATATGATATGACTGACGTATATCAATGCATTTAATTCAAAAGGGCGTGTGGTCACAATGTCTGCTATAATTGCGCAATGCATGCTCGAGGTATACTATAATTACAGGTACGAAATTTGCTGTCTATAAAGGATCGCCAAAAGCGTGATGAAGCATTACGCTGCTTGCTTTTGAGCTTACTATCGAGAGTGTGCGTATCCCCATTGTCCGCTGTTGCCAGGTCCACGTGCTTAAGATTAGCTATGCTTAAGGAACGAAATTCGCTGTAATTATGAAGGATCGGCAAAAGCGTGATGGCAGGAAATTGAGAAGGCCCGTGGCCACATTGTCTGCTGTTCCTAGGTCCATGCTTGAGGTTCGCTGCAATTACAGGTTCGAAATTTGCTGTAATGTAATATTTTCAACCATTTTGTAATCTATTTTCAATAAATATGATTTGTGCTTTATAGAGTTTCGCTAGTTGTACCTGATGCATATACTCAAATGACCACTGCTATAAATGACAGTATTCCAAGAGTATTGCTACAAATGGTCAGGCTTTGGCGTTAGTTCTGTTTTTTTTCGCATAGACAACACTTACTTACAACGTGTTGATGATCACTTGGCCTGTGTTTTGAGAATATATATTGTTTAGGCTTAAAAAACAAATCCTAAAATAGATTTTGCCAATCGCCGCCGTCGAAGTTTTGTTGATGTTTCCTAAATTTGCCGGGGCCTGTTTTGTGCCCTGGTCATATACGCTATCATGAGAACCACAACTGTTGGGCTTTGAACAAAAATATAAGCTAAAGACTACCGCGTGTCATTTTTCATCTCAAATTGCCCAGTTTGTTTTTAAAAGAATCGGCACTATATAATGGCTCAAGTTCGGTTAAAGATAATCTAAGAACGACTTTGTATATCCATTATAGCATAATGGTATATAGTGTCTTAATATTGCCTCTGTGCGTTGTGATGTGACCCACTGTAAAGTTAATTTTACCAGTTGATGGTCAGCTGATAGCCTTTTGGTTATTATTCAAACGTATCTTCAATTAATGAGACGAAAATTGACAACACCATTGTATTTCAATGTTCTAGGTGCTGCAAGCAAACAAAATTTTGCTGAATCGTATCAAAACAAAAACTAATGATATAAGGTTCAAGATTTTCAACATTGTAAATATTTCACGGTTGATACTAATGAAATATTTAAAAATTTGTAGTAAAAATTTGAGGTTAGAATTAGGAAATAGTACTCATATTCACCGTACTAGCGGCGCGAAGGGTTTTTAGCTAAGCTCACATACCATACATGCACGACGTCCGAGGTCCCAGGGGAGTAGCTGAGTTCTCGTTGGAGGCAGTGCCTACGGTGCATCAAAGTGTTGGGCGACCTGTTAGCGGGATCGGGACTTCGCGTCAACGCTTGGAATAGGGGGAGGACTCTTTGGAGGATGGTAATCTCCTCTCTTCTATGAGCATTTATGACTACATAGCTGGTAAACATAATCTTGTTATAGACATAAAACGAATTTTTCTCCCGACTGATTATTGTAAATTCCACAGCTATATTTAAACGAGCACCGTATGCTGTTCTTTCGTAAACAGTGTTAGAGTCCATTTGACAGTTAGATTTTTAGGCTTAATGTCTGTTTTATATGATAAAAAATCGTTTAGCAATTTCACAAATGGACGCCTGTTTGAATCTAAAATCCTATGATGTTTTACGATAAGAAATAGGTATTTTCTTCTCCTATAAATAGTAGGACCTATTATGTAATAATATGCAATAAAAAATGAAAACTGTTTCACAAGTGTTACCCAGCACCGAGATGCAAAGCCAGACATTCAGGCACTCTTCTCCGACCGACTATAAAAACTAATTTTACAAGTTTGGCACACAGTGTATTATATATATATTGAACAAAATAAGTCTGAACCAAAAGTTGTCGCTGAATGGAAGTTTTAGTTTTGTATTGTTTCTTCAGCAGCGTCTGGGAGAGATTTTGAATACCGATATACATACCATTGAGATATGTCGATTAAACTTTTGAATGAGCGAATAAACATAAAACTCCATACGATCCGGTTATGGACATCGATAGAACTGATCCGTTTGAATTTTATGTAGGCAAAGTAAAAAAGCCTGAACTATCCTGAACTTTAACCAGATTTTCAAGATCATAATATATATATTCTCTTTGATACCTGGCATTGTTAATAATTTATGTGCTTGGAAGTCGTGCTTCCAGTGGCTCAGATTCCTTCTGAAGTTTGGGGGAATATGCGAGAAATTTGGAGAAAATATGCAATATTTTAGAGAAATATTTAATCTAGTATTTTGACCATATGGTACCTGTACCGTACGGCTTCATCCCGGATTACCAGATATTTGGACAGCGACACATCCGCCTGATCCACCTAAGATTTCTGCATATGCGTATTGCATACTGGACTATGGCAAGAATTATACAAAGCTGGTGAATGGTGCTTGTACTTTGTGAATTGTTTCCACAGACACATTGGGCTATGTGAGCTATAACGCTGGGTAATTGGGTTTTTGTTTTGCAATCACAATAGCCGACTGAATGTGGCCTTGGTTTGTCGTTTGAAGCAACAGCTTTGTAGATGAGTTTTGCCAGCGTTAATTTGTTTATGTTTATGTGTCAGAAGCTTTTATTCCCACTGATTTTGTCGGCTTTACTCAAATATGCTAAGAAATTGCGTATTATTCCTTACGTCCTGATCATAACTGCATAAAAGAAATCACTATATTAACCATTTCACGCCCGAATTAATTTGTGTACCGTGCAATTACATACATGCTGACGCTCCGAGCTCTCAGGGGTAGGTACCTGTGGTCGGCGCGGTGGTATTCTCATGGCGTATAGGCCTCCGGGAGGATCTTCCGAAAGGAAGAAGGGTGCAGAAAAAAGTTGACGATCTCCCTCTCCTCCCACTAAAAGACTCAATTTCGCTTCAATTTTTGCCAATTTTCACCCTATATTTACCAAAATTTTGCGCGGTGGTGGGGGGGGGGGACGTGGACTTTAAGGGTGTAAACCAGGGCCTCGAAAAGGGGGCCCAACACCTCAGGGAGATGTAGCCCCTTCTGAACCTCCGGTTCGGGATGTATGCTATATAAAGTCTGTGTTTATGTGTGAGTTTTTGACACAGGATACTAATTTCGGCCCTAATTTCTATGGTTCCTATTAATTTGCTTCTAAAATAAATAGTTGATGGCTTTTCTCCTGCAAATAAACTTTACCACGTCAAGCACGCATGTTCACGGCTATAAAAAATTTTTTTTAACATTGCTTTTTTTATTAGTTAATATAGTATCCATAACAATTTTTTATTATCCAAAAGCGGTTGCTTCTCGGCTGACTTTTCAATATCACTGAAACCGCATATGATTTAAAATTGGGCCAGTAGCACTGTCAGAAATTTTTGATTTTATGCTTCAAACATAAAATTTTATTGTTTGAGTTTTAGGAGTTACAATTAATATCATAGGTGCGTGCTCAATCTCACCCCTCGACCATGTGTGCTATCATTTATGACAAGTTAAACTTAGTAAACACTCCCTTTCGCCCTAATAAAATATACCCTACATGACGCGTCGGTTACTGGGAGTTACATCAAATACTACGGTTTACCCCAGCAAAATTTTCATGCACTAAAAACGTTGAAATATGATATCTCTTCCATACGTCTGAACAAAGTTTTCGTTGAAATAAAAACAAGAAATTCAAAGGAATTTAATGTTTAAGTAGACATCACTGTACTGGTATCGAATTTTTTGGTGAATTGTTAAAATTCTACGGCGACCAAAGCGTGGAGTTTAAGTTAAGATATGAGTGATCAGAATATGGACATTCGATTATATGTACAATGCTATCAACAATATTAAAACCCAACAGCTGAAGTTGTTTTCGAAACATTTATACTATGTTTTCATTCATTCATGGACTGTAGTAATAATATAGCTCTGGATGGTTCAAAGGAAAGACCGTCTTGCCCTGTCGTTTTTGCTATATCACCACCACTGTGTCGATCGCTGCTTGATTGACTCAAAGCTATACACGGCTCTAAATAAAATGTCTTTAGCAAGCATATTAATTGGGGTTATTGTTATAATGCTGCCATATAATGTTGTTTGCTGTATGTGTTTTTTGTGTGTGTTGCGCAATGTCATCCCTAATGTCATTTTCGTTCTAATCGTATATAATGGGTATCGTAAAGGAACTACTATAAACAGTTAGTAGTTGTTTATTATAGTATGATGGAATTTACTGTACTGCATTTGTAAAAATTTAGAATTGGTCAATTAAATTTTGTGGCGGACATAATCGTTTAGCGGAACCGGCCGGCCATTCCACACCCTCTGTCCACTCTAGGTCGCTTTCGGGTACTAATGGGAATATCTAATGTCATAAGTGGGCGCTGGGTTGAATGTTGTACGGCGGAGGGGCTAAGAAGTGAATTACAATATCTCATGTGTATCTTCAGGGTCGGACATTGTAAAATTTGTTAAATCTCCTAGCAGAAGTGATCCCAGGAATGCAAAAATACGGCTTTATTCACTTAGGTATCATATGCGGCCGGTGTTACAGAAGTACTTCGCTGTTAAAATAGTTACCCTTAACGTTTTAATAAGATTGTACATTGTAGTTTTATTTGTCATACTATAAATTAATTTAAATCCGTTTCAACATTTGGAATAGCAAGTTACAACTCACTAAATATTTACATTAATGAGAAAAAATTCTTTACGCCTTATGCGGTGTTCACGTTATAATCTACCCAACGTTTGGAACCTATGTGCACCATATGGTGCGAGGCACACTGTCAAATCAGGGTGGCTTAGACACCTCCACGTTTTTATAAATTTTTTTCAAGGTAGCTTGGGGAATCACAACTTCTCGACAATGTCTAGAACACCGGGTCTTCTTGCAGTTTTATTGATAGCGTGCATTTCATCAAAGTTCATGTAACCTAGATACAAATATCGAGAATTTAAAAAACTACACAGCACAGTTTACAATAAACCGCATTAGCTGTAGACGTGTGTCCGTTACAGTTAATTCGCGTCAAATTGGTAGTTAACAGTGTGTACGACACTGTAAAAAATGTAGTAGCTAGGGGTATGTCGTACATCCTCGGCAATTGATTTACAGTATGAGTGTCACATTCTCTATCTATATGGTAGGGTGGCGACTGCTGGGGCAAAAGTTCCAAAACAACGGGGACATTATAACATGGACTACACATTTCTTATTTGACAAAATGTTTTAATTGCAGTAAAGCGGATCTTAAACTATCACATCAGAGTTTCACGTTTTGGCATTATATTTTTTAATAACCATAAAATTTTGATATTTTAGCAAAATAATTTTTGAATGATTAGAGAATTGACGTCTATATCTTGATTTTAAATATTTATGTTAATTCTGTTTCAAATTAATATCGTACTGCTACGAATTTAATAATTCATCGTCATATATTTGATATTTCAAATTTTGTTTTGGTAGTGTGATTATTTTAAAATAACTATGAAAGCTTGATATTTTAGCATTATATTTTTAATATTGTTTGGAGACTTGAAATCTTCAAACAATATCAAAACTTGAGGTTCTAAATTTAGTTTTCGAGTTCAATGATTTAAATTGAAATCAACAATTCAGAGTTTAATATTTGAAAAATTAATTTTTTAATTTTTATACGGTGCGAATTTGAAAAAATTCGATATTGCAAAGTTCATTTGCTTGTGCCAACGTATAAGTTAAACATATCTGCTGCTTGAATTGAGATGTATTTTACAGCCGCCGTTGGTCAACGCTGCTCATCCGAACTTTTCAGAGTTTAAAATTTAAAAATTTAGTTTTAATTTTTATACCGTGCGAATTTGAAAAATTCGATATCGCAATGTTCAAATACTTGTGCCAACGTATAAACGAAACATATTTGCTGCTTTAATTATGATGTATTTTACAGCTGCGGTCGCCCAACTTGCTTAAAAGTCCTAATAACTTTCTGTTCTATAATAATACAAGTAATTTAAGGTTAGTATTTTATTATTGGTAAAATCGCACAAACGGATTTCGGGCATATTTGAACAACAGTTTGTATAACCGTCTAGACTGATTATTAGGAATTTATTAATGTTTAAAAAGCAATACTATGCAAGACCATTTGCAGTGTCTCACCCAATTGAAGCCATAAAATACTTTTAATCGGATGGAACACGAACAATATGACAAAAACCTACCTGGTCGGAAGCACACAACTACCTATTCGTTGTTGGGTATTTGGCAACATCCTTATACAAAATAAACGCACCACGTCAGCTTGAAGTGATAAAATTTGGGCTTCAAAGCGCGATCTTCTTTGAATCTGCAATAAATCTTTTCAATCTGTATTTTATACACCATTTTATTGTCTTCATAAAATTAATCCCTTGGGTTGATTGTTGGGCGCAAAGCTGAACAAATATATTGCGAAAAAAACACCATTTTTGGCTGCGATACCTTAATAATATTTAGACAACATAGTTATAACAAGATATACGTTTAGACAGGTTATATGCAGCTTACTGTCACAAAAAGAGTGAACTGTTTTACATTTACTGTAAAGTAAGGAACATTTATTTTACAGAATGTGTGTAATTTATGTCAGAGGTGTACAAACAAAACACCATTTCTGGCTGCGATACCTTAATAATATTTAGACAACATAGTTATAAGATATACGTTTAGACAGGTTATATGCAGCTTACTGTCACAAAAAGAGTGAACTGTTTTACATTTACTGTAAAGTAAGGAACATTTATTTTACAGAATGTGTGTAATTTATGTCAGAGGTGTACAAGAGTTGGCTTAAGGAGGGCTGTGGGTGAATGTTTCCGGATGGGGAGAGATATGTATCGCGGAGTGATGGGGCGACTCTGCAGGGCATAGGGTACATTCTTGAAGTTTTTTTGAAACTCATAATTTTCTCTAGGTATGATAAAGTTTAGCCCAATTTTGACAAACTTTCCCCTATTTTTCTTCAAATTTTCTTCAATTTTTTTCATAATTTTCATTTTGCATATTTTTTTATGTAATTTTCCTGGAGTGAGAGGATCGTGGGGCTTCAGGGAAAGGCGTAAATATGGCTCGAATTGGAAAATTAGAGTATTGTTTGGAAGTATAAAGTTGTTTATGGAATTTTTGTTAACATATGTCTCATGTCCACCTTCCCCATATTCGCTATATCGACGCCTAGAAACGGTGTAAAAAAATACGGCAGTGGCATAGTTATCTAAAAATTTGATTGTATCTTCATTTAAACTGGTAACGAATTTCATGTAATTATGAATTTGCCATATAAAGAATATTATGACCGGTTACATTAATTTTAAATTGTTCGACTTAAGCATACATGCTCAATGTGCAATGTCTTAGGGGGCAGCCGGGTTCTCGAGGAGGGGAGGGTGTCGGTCTTCAACATCCCAGGGGTCAGCTGGGCGGGAGTGGGTGGCTAGTGCCACGGCCAGTTAGGACAGTTGACAAGGAGAGTCGGTGATTCTCGCCTAGAGGTCCGCCTTCTCAGAGGAATAACCCACCTTAAGCAATTATGAAATTAAGGCATATCGGCTAGAATTTTGAAAAACCAATTAGTATATACATATCTGTCACGCTATTATACTATTCAACAAATTCGCAAACGCGAATTTGTTGAATAGTATAATAGCGTGACAGATATGTATATACTGATTGAATTTTCAAAATTTCTAACGATATCTTAAGTTTCATAATTGCTTAAGGGTGGTTATTGCCTCGAGAAGGCGGACCTCTCAGGCGAGATCACCCACTCTCCTTGTCAACTGTCACTCGTGGCCCCTGGCACTAGCCACCGCTGCCCAGCTACCGTGGGATGTTGAAGAGCCCCAGCACCCTCCCCCTCCTCGAGAACCCGGCTGCCCCCTAGACATTGCACATTGAGCATGTATGTGAGTGCAAACAATTTAAAATTAACTGTAACTTGCCGTCAGATATTATATGGCAAATTCATAATTAACATGAAATTCGTTACTTATGTTTAAATGAAGATACAATAATCAAATTTTTACAGAACATATGCCGACTGCTTGTAATTTCTTACACCGTTTTCTAGGCGTCAAGATATATAGCCAATAAGCGGAAGGTGGACATGAGACATATGTTAACAAAAACAACATTAGTAGGGACGAAGTTTATACTTTCGAAACGATAACTCTAATTTTCCAAATTCGAGCTAGTATTTACGCCTTTTCCCAAACAGTCCCACCATCCTTCTCATTTCCCAGGAAAGTTACATAAAAAAATATGTAGAATAAAAATTGCGAAAAAAGTTGAAGTAATTTGAAGAAATATGGGGAAAGATTGTCAAAAATTGGGACTCATCATAACTAGAGAAAATTATGAGTTTTAGAAAAAGCTTTTTTTACAATGTGTATGCCTGCCGGCGTCCGCGATCGTGTGCTCTCCCCGGTGCCGGAACTTCACCCCACAGCCGACTCCTGCGCCCCTCTGACATGAGAGTACACACATTCTGTAAAATAAATGTTCCCTTTTACTTTACAGTAAATATGAAACATTCAGCTCTTTTTGGCATAAGTGCATGTAGTATACCTCTAAACGTATATCTGTATAAGTATGTTGTATTGATATTCGTCTCGCGGCCCCGGTGTTTTGTGTTTGTACACCTCTGAGCATAATTACACACATTCTGTAAAAATGGGACCCCCCCTTTAAAAAACACAGTGCAAATGTAAAACGGTTCGCTTTTTGTGACAGTAACTGCGTGTGACCTACTGGGCGTAATATGTTGTTATAACTATGTTGTCTAAATATAAGGTATCGCAGCCGAGATGGTGTTTTTTCGCAATATATTTGTTCGGCTTGCGCCAACAATCAACCCAAGGGATTAATTTTGTGAAGAGAGCAAATTGAAATGGTGTCTGAATTGCCGATTGGAAAAGAGATTTCTGCAGATTTGCAAAGGAGAAGGAGACGGGAAAACCCCAAATTTATCCACTTTCGAGCTGACGTGGTGCGCTATTTTGTGTAGTTTAAATATTTGCCAAATACCCCAACAACGAATAAGTAGTTTATGCTTCCGACAGGTAGGCCCCGCCCCACCTTCCATATTTATGGCTCCCAAAATGCGGTGAGAACACTGCAAATGGTCTTGCGGTGTGTTGCTTTTTTAAACATTACAATAAATTCCTAATAATGATACTAACGGGGTTTGCTCAAACTGTTGTTATCGTTTTTGTGCCCGATTTTACCAAATAAAAATACTAACCTTTAAAATTACTTGTATTATTTATAAACAGAAAGTTATTAGGACTTTTAAGCAAGTTGGGCGACCGCAGCTGTAAAATACATCATAATTAAAGCAGCAAAATTGTTTCGTTTATACGTTGGCACAAGTATTTGAACATTCAAATCGAATTTTTCGAATTCACAGTATAAAAATTAAAACTTTAAACTTTTAAATTTTAAACTCTGAAAACCAGAATGACACATTAACAAAAATGTAAAATACATCTCAATTCAAGACAGCAGATATGTTTATTTATACGTTCGACAAGCAAATAAAAGCTTTTCAAGATATCGAATTTTTCGAATTGGCAGCCGTGTAAAAAATTAAAAAATTAATTTTTCAAATATTAAACTCTGAATTGTGATTACAAATTAAATCATTGAACTCGAAAACTAATTTTAAACCTCCAATTTTGATATCATTTTGGAATTTTCAAAATTGTCCGAACAATTTTATTAAAAAATATAATGCTAAAATATCAAGCTTTCATAGTTATTTTAAAAAAACAGATCAGCAGCTACCAAAACGAAATTTGAAATATCGAATATATGACGATAAAATTTAAATTCGTTAGCAGTACGATATTAATTTGAAAGTTCCAAAATTAACATAAATATTTAAAAATCAAGATATAGAACGTCAATTCTCTAATCGGTTCAAAAATTATTTTGCTAAAATATCCGAAATTTTTATGGTTATTTAAAAAAATATAATGCCAAAACGTGAAACTCTGAGAATAGTTTAAGATCCGCTTTACTGCAATTAAAACATTTTGCTGAAATCGGAAAAATGTGTAACCGTAACCCTAAATTTACAGTGTTTTGGAACTTTTGCCGAGCAGTCGTCGCCACCCTACCGTATAGATCGAGATATTGACACTCATACTGTAAATACAAATTGCCAAAAAAAGATGTACGACATACCCCTAGCTATACATTTTTACAGTGTCGTACACACTGTTAACTACCAATTTGACGCGAATTAATAGTGTAACGGACACATTGTACAGCTAATGCGGTTTATTGTAAACTGTGCTGTGGTTTTTTAAATTTTGCTACAATCTATTTTTGTATATTTAGTTACATGAACTCAATATGAAATAGCGCTTCTGAGAATAAAACACGAGAGAGCCCGTGCTCTCAGACATTGTCCTAGGGGTCCCCCAAGCTACCTTGAAAAAAATTTAGAAAACGTGGAGGTCTGCAAGCCACCCCTCGAGATTAACAGTGTGCTCGCACCCATATGGTGCACATAGGTTCCAAACATTTAGGATCAACTATAACGTGAACACCGCAGGCGTAAAGAGGATTTTTTTCTCATTAATGTAAATATTTTAGTGAGTTGTAACTTGCCTATTCTGAAACATTAAAATTTAATTTATAGTATGACAAATAAAACTTACAATGTACAATCTTATTAAAACATTTAGGTTAACTATTTAACAGCG
>JASANE010014168.1:0-12373 GCA_030248225.1 Trileptium ribeirensis
GCACAACAAGTATAATATAATATGCAAAACGTCTTATGCACACAATCTTCCAGCCATCGTAATTTGCAAGGATCGACCGGACACTCCTAATCGTGGTAATCTCTCACTTTCGGTGCCAAAATCACCCCGGGTACCTTCGGGCGGTGGAGTGTGACCATATAAATACAGTATAAATGAAGTACAATTGTTTATTTTTATAACAACAGTAATGACGCTATACAATTATCATTTCATAAGGAGGCCACACTCCACCGGTGTCCGGTCGTCCATTTCCATCTTTCCCTATAATTTTAGTGTAGTTTAAGCAGTTTATCATTTTCTAAAGGATTGGTCTTAGGCCCGACACGGCTCTTCATGAACCATATCCGCTCGGCTCTTCCGATGAAAAGCCAGGCTTGGCGCTTAGGCTACTAATGCCATCATTTTTAGTAATTTAGTAGCGCGATTTAGTAATAGTAGAAATAGCGTAACATTAAATATCGAAATCACCAAAGAAACTATATGTCCTTGCTGTTGAAGCTATTATATCAGATCGGCTTGGCTTTTCAATGATAATTGTCGGCGCTGCTCTGGAGATGAGCGAAGATCCTAAATTACATTTACTATCCTCAAAAAGCAAGCTAGGTTGTAGCGTATTGTTTTAGCAGGTTTTGCGTGCGAACGGCTGTGTAAAATTCAAACGGTGACAACAATTTAATGTTGAAAAACTACTGCTATAAAAACTCGTGGAACTCCAACCTACCAGGGCCATACATTTCCACGGTCAAATTATATGGCCGTGAGTTAATTTGATAGTTCTATATCTATATTGTATACATTTGACACGATTGCCATTACAGCTGGGTATCAGACGCATTTGCCACCGTAAAGTTACGAGCAACCGGTGGGACTAGAACAAAAACACCCGGACCTGGCGCACAGTCTGCATTGCGTGCTCTGGCCAGGTGTGATATGAAAATTGGACGAATTGAAGACGTTACCCCGATTCCCTCAGATTGCACAAGAAGGAAAGGAGGCCGTCGTGGCAGACGGCTTTAAGTAATCCACAGAAACAGTTATATATATTTTTGTTTGCAACATGTGGTTTTGTTAAAACGAAATTGTACGTTTATATTGTGAAATTGTTTTGTTTTCGATACAGTAAATTTTAACGTGTGCAATTTGTAGAGCTTTTTCAATGGACTGGTCACTGGCTAGCACATGTTTATTGTAAAATGAAAAGCTCCAATTATTTATAGTCTCGTGTATTTAGTATAGAAGCCTAATCATGTGGTAAATTACTAGCCTTTTAGACGCCTCCAGTTCAACAACGACCAATTAGGTTTCACGGCAATTATTTATAGTCTCATGTATTTAGTATACAAGCCTAATCATGTGGTAAATTTGCCTTTTAGACGCTTCCCAGTTCGACAACGACCAATTAGGCTTCACGGCAATTATTTATAGTCTCGTGTATCTAGTATACAAGCCTAATCATGTGGTAAATTTGCCGTTTTGACGCCACTACGTTCAACAACGACCAATTGGGTTTCACGGCGGTGTAATAATGAGGAATTCGACGTATGCTGCACAATAGTATGCCATTGTTTTGCGCTCCCTTTCTTTTTAGAGACTTAGAGGTACTGAGCAATATATGTAGCTAACGAATGTGAGCTCCATCTCGTCGGTTCCGCAATCAAAATTACCGAGTGCTTCTTTGGTTGGTTTCAATTGTATAGCGTCATTACTGTTGTTAGACAAATAAACAATTGTACTTCATTTATACTGTATTTATATGGTCACACTCCACCGCCCGAAGGTACCCGGGGTGATTTTGGCACCGAAAGTGAGAGATTACCACGATTAGGAGTGTCCGGTCGATCCTTGCAAATTACGATGGCTGGAAGATTGTGTGCATAAGACGTTTTGCATATTATATTATACTTGTTGTGCGGTGCTTATTATATTGTGTATGATATATATATGGGAGGGGCATAAATTTGTCAGGACTAGCTTGAATTGCCGATATTCAGGCCGATCATGGTTAATTAAATAAAATTTTCGGTCACAAACAACTGAAATATTAGGTACAAATTTTCTAAGGCATTATTTTGGGGGCGACACTAAAAATTCAATTTTTGGGTTTTCTACGAACCCTAGGAGAACCAGGGTGACTAAACCATCTTAAGAACCTCCCAGGGGTGTCAAATTGTCCCGGCGGGTCTAAAAATTCGGATCCCCTAAATACTTACGGATCCCCGAACAGGCGCTTAAGCCTCCAATTTCTAAGCCTAAAAGCACACCCAAAATAATCAAAACTCTCCGATTTTTGGAGCCCGGGACACTTATCGAGTCCCACCCTAACCGTTTGGTCGAAAACCGGGGTGGCCCACTCTCACGGGTCCGTTCAGGATCCCCTAAACTCGAACGGGACATCAAAATTTTGGGTTTCTTACGCTTAAAACGGCCTCTAGCGGGCCGCTCATGGGAGATACACAAAATTTTAAATTTTCATCAGTAGCCGGTTTGCCAGGGCATGATTCTGGTCCTGCTCCCGACCGCCGATATCCCTATGAGCAAACGGCGCCCTGAGCGCCGTTATATCTTTCTCCAAAATTTTTGCCCCACCGACCAGCGGGCGGTTTTGTTTTCTTGGCGAGCCTTGGCCACGTATAGCTGCGGGCCACGTTGTTATTGTCGCACATTGATAGCGGCTGGGTTGCTGTAGAGTCAGGTGATGTCGTTGTACCTATATACATCTGTGTATGTGTTGTTTTGCTGTTCGGTAGATGTGCCTTTATTTTATCATTATATTCGAAAGTTTGAAATGTGTTTTATTTTATATCATATTTGAAAGTTTGAATTTTGAATAGAGAGCAGCGAAGAAAAAAAAAAAGGGGGGGGGGCATCGGCCGGTATAAAAGGAGATCGCGCGGCGTGTAAGTGGGATCAGTCGAGCGGTTTAATCACAAAATTTGACGTGTCTTGCCGGCGGTTGTCGCCGTAGTTTTCTTTGTTCTTTCGCTTTTCCTTTGCTTCTCTTTCGCTTCTTGCCCGGGTGGACTCTTCGGTATGCAGACGTGCGGAAGAGCTCCACCCCAGGCCTTTCAATATGAGAGTTTTCGAAGTTATGTTTCAACCAAGGGACGGCCCTTGCGGGCGCTGGGGCGTCTTATGGATGCCCCGGGCCCCCGCAAGCGTCACGCCCGCGCACGAAAATTTAGGGCTACACCAACTGCGAATAAATTCAAACTAAAGGATGTCCCCGTGCTCGACTGGTTCCCACCCCTGGGTGGTGTTTGTTATGAGCGACCCAGGGGTGCATTGCTCAGGAGTGCTCAGTTTAATGTTAATTTTGGCTTAGGAGTTGTCATCATTGGTGCGGACGATTGAAATTCTTAAGGTGGTTGCAGAAGTTTCTCAGTGCTGACAGTTAAGGATTTGGAACTAATTTTGGGCAACGAAAATTTTGGGGTGTGCATTGCCCGGGTGGACTCTTCGACCTGCAGACGCGTGGAAGAGGCCCGCCCGAGGCTTTTCGCATGCTTTGAGATTTGCTTAGGCATAGGACAGAAGGGCAACCCTTGCGGGTGCTGGGGCGTCGGATGTATGCCTCGTGCTCCCGTAAGCGTCCTGCTCGCGCCCCTAGAATCGGAAAACAGAGTTCTAACAATTGTGAAGAACGGAAAAAGGGGAAAGAATTAAGCTGTCGAGGCGGTAACAAATTTCGGTGATTCGGCACGAATAATCAGATCGAGGACCGTCGCACGAGTGGGAAAACAAGTGTGCGAGGGAGTGGATGTGATCTTTTGTCGGCGGCACCGGTTTGGAGAAAACTTAGATGAAAAGTTTGAACCATTGAAACTGAAAGATTTTCCACAATTTGGTTCACGTAGGACTGTTGCCGGGCAAAGACAAATGCTCACGCCTACCAAAAAATTTTAGGCTAAGGTTTAGGTAACAAGCTTCGGGAAGAGGGTTCGGCATTTCTAAGAGAGCCCAAATGGAGCTCACAGGGTACGATTTCGTCATCCCTAGCGGGGGTTGTGGACTAGAAAAATTCGGTATCACGTTCAAAATTTCTCACACAAATATCGGAAAAGCAGAACCTCGTGTAAGACAAAGTCGGGACCTTTTATATCTCATCTGTTGTACATAATTGCAATCGTGTGTGCACCCGAGTGGGTGATGTTCATTACTACGTGTTTAAAATTTTGTGAAAAGAGGGAAAACCCCAAAATAAACGTTCACTGTGTATATTCTTTTCAGGCGAATTGATTTAATGTAAGATTAGGCACGCTCCCCTCTAAGGAATTACCAAGTGCTTCAAGTCACGGCTATCCAAAAGTTTACTAAAAAGTCTATGTCGAATTCGACTTGCACATAAGGCATGATTTAATCATAAAAATAGAGGGAATGACGGGTCAGCCTTATTACCTATGGGCAGGCTTAGGGGAGGACCCTCCCTCAGGGGGACCTCCATACCGCTAGGCACGTGGGCCACTATAGGGGCCAGGCCGAACACCTTGGTAAACCCGCCGGCAGCCTGCTAAGCTAAGCGGTTCCCATCGGTCAGACCGGGGTCCACCGGGGAATCGTGTAAGCCGGGGTTGGCCGGGCACCACGGTGAATATTGAGAGTGGTGCGGCTGGGATCCCTTAGGGCCAGAACTGGTCCTAGCTAGTACAAAATATATGTCACGTGCAATCTTCTCACAGAGCGGTTAAAGCGATAACCAGTGATATTAGAATTAAGATCAATGAGTCTCCTGTTAAAATAAAGAGTGGGATACTGTGTATGAGAACCTACTTGAAGTTCGATAAACGCGAGATATAGTACACAAAAATGGGCTTTTGAACACCACCCCAAAACATTGTTCGCAAGATCTTGGTGAGGTAGCGGGCACTGGAACAGCTTTCCGGCAACCAACGAAACTACCGAATTTCCTGTAATGACCATAGGCTATCTGAATGTGTAATTGATACAGATATCGCACTTAGCAGCCGAAAAATCGGAATCGAACAATCTAAGCGGTGCTCGTAGTCTTCGTGGGTTTAGTTTTAGTGGCTGAACCCAGCAGCATAGTGGGTTAAGTGGGAGTGAGCTGGGTCCGGGGAACAAATTTCTAAAGGGTGCCCCGTGAGTATATGACAGCCCACTCGAGATGAGCACTCCGAAAGCTTTTCTTGTTCCGAAAGAAGGGACACTCCCCATGGCGACTAAAGGGATCCTTCAGGACATGAATGAATGGGTTTTGACAAATCTACCACATTCAGGGCCATCATCGGACCGGGGACAAATCCTAGGAACCTTTTCGCCACCAGCGTTTGATTCCCTCACCGTAAGCACGTAGCCAATGTATTAATGGTGGTAAAATTTGCTCGGTCAAATATCACTACCGTTGGTGTTCCGTCGAGCAGAAAATCTATAATAAAAACTAACAAAATGTTCGAAAAGCTTGCCGATTTCGTCATTAAGGAATAGTAGAGTTTGGAGGAGCCCAGCATTTGTAATACTAATGTACTTTCTAAGTTTTGTCTGTTTTAATTTGCAATACAAATTGCTTGCCAGTATCACAAGGGCAAGTTTGCCTACTTCGGGGAAACAGTATGGATTGTAAAAATATTTCCATTGGTCACCACAGTGGCCTAAATATACAAAACCCTTTGAGATAAAATACTCAGACTGTGCTATACTCTTATACAACACTAAATTCACAAAAGCAAAAGACCAAAATATACGTCAGTCATTTGAGGCCAATAGACGTTACGAAGCTGCTCAAGAAAAATGCTTAATGCGAAAAGCAATTTCTTTTCATCATTGTTACTCCACATGATTAGAAGCAGCACACCTAAGTAACAAAACCGTGCAGGAGCTTACAATTGTACTTTCCATCAGCAGGAAGCGTTGCGTAAGAAACCAACCAAAGAAGCACTCGGTAATTTTGATTGCGGAACCGACGAGATGGAGCTCACATTCGTTAGCTACATATATTGCTCAGACCCTTAAGTCTCTAGAGAAAGGGAGCGCAAAACAATGGCATACTATTGTGCAGCATACGTCGAATTCCATTATTACACCGCCGTGAAACCCAATTGGTCGTTGTTGAACTAGAGGCGTCAAAAAGGCAAATTTACCACATGATTAGGCTTGTATACTAAATACACGAGACTATAAATAATTGCCGTGAAGCCTAATTGGTCGTTGTCGAACTGGAGGCGTCTAAAAGGCAAATTTACCACATGATTAGGCTTGTATACTAAATACATGAGACTATAAATAATTGCCGTGAAACCTAATTGGTCGTTGTTGAACTGGAGGCGTCTAAAAGGCAAATTTACCACATGATTAGGCTTCTATACTAAATACACGAGACTATAAATAATTGGAGCTTTATTTTACAATAAACATGTGCTAGCCTACTAGTCCATTGAAAAGCTCTACAAATTGCACACGTTAAAATTTACTGTATCGAAAACAAAACAATTTCACAATATAAACGTACAATTTCGTTTTAACAAAACCACATGTTGCAAACAAAAATATATATAACTGTTTATTACTAAAGCCGTCTGCCACGACGGCCTCCTTTCCTTCTTGTGCAATCTGAGGGAATCGGGGTAACGTCTTCAATTCGTCCAATTTTCATATCAGACCTGGCCAGAGCACGCAATGCAGACTGTGCGCCAGGTCCGGGTGTTTTTGTTCTAGTCCCACCGGTTGCTCGTAACTTTACGTGCAATGCGTTGATACCCAGCTGTAATGGCAATCGTGTCAAATATATACAATATAATATAGAACTATCAAATTAACTCACGGCCATATAATTTGACCGTGGAAATGTACGGCCCTGGTAGGTTGGAGTTCCACGAGTTTTTATAGCAGTAGTTTTTCAACATTAAATTGTGCTCACCGTTTGAATTTTACACAGCCGTTCGCACGCAAAACCTGCTAAAACAATACGCTACAACCTAGCTTGCTTTTTGAGGATAGTAAATGTAATTTAGGATCTTCGCTCATCTCCAGAGCAGCGCCGACAATTATCATTGAAAAGCCAAGCCGATCTGATATAATAGCTTCAACAGCAAGGACATATAGTTTCTTTGGTGATTTCGATATTTAATGTTACGCTATTTCTACTATTACTAAATCGCGCTACTAAATTACTAAAAATGATGGCATTAGTAGCCTAAGCGCCAAGCCTGGCTTTTCATCGGAAGAGCCGAGCGGATATGGTTCATGAAGAGCCGTGTCGGGCCTAAGACCTGTCTGCGAAAGTCGAACCAGCGATGTTTCAGGAAAAGCCGAGCCGCCTTAAAATCCTGCTCTTTCTCAACTCTACTGAAGGGTAGAAGTCTTCCGGTTTGCTGCGTTAACGTCCAAGGGTGATGTCATAACCATGCTGCTAACCCCATCCATGTTTTTGCACTACTGACTTATACTCGCCCATATCCCTGGAACGTCAAGTGACCCACGTCATTCACCACCAAACTAAGACTACACATATGCGTAAGTAAACTTAAAGTGACCACACTAACCATCATATTTTGTAATAGCCGGTGTCGAATCGCACTCTTGTTACGGAAAACATGCTAATTTCAATTGGTCCATTTATCAAATGAATTTTGTGTCGAAAAATTTGGGTACCATGCATTACTACTCCCAGCCGAAAAAATAGAAATATGGCTGAGATGGATACTTTCCGAACCGCCTCATTGAGCTGAGTCGAATGGTACCAAAACTTCAGCTGTATGTCCAAAAGTAACCAATTTCGGACCGGAGGTATTCTAGGAAAGACCCGACAAACGTGCTCAACCCAGACAAATAAACGGTAGTGTTGGACACCAGATAACGGCCCAGGTCACCTTAAGGACACGGTCGTCATACCGTTAGAAAAAGAAAACCTTAGTGCGGGTGATCGGGATGCGGCAGCCCTCACAACTTAGGCTTAGTATAAAAATTGTACCTTAAACTTAGTATATTGAGTACGACACAGCATGCATTTCACTTCCGCCCCTAAAAGTTACATTGACCCTTAACTTAAATGAAGGCAGACTAGATCCTAGAAATCGGATGAGCCGACCTTAAAACGTCTGAAAAGGTACAACCAAAATAGATACTACATTACATAACCATGACCACAATCAGCATATTATTATATATAACCCTAAACACCTCTTGTATTAGCTTTATCAGCTTTATTAGCCATATCGAAAAAGAAAAATCGATATTACCTGGCGAAGGGTTGACGAGCCAAATTCTGGCCCACAGAGTGTTCCCACAGGAAAACTGCTGTTCAACAAAGTTGATGTATAAGCTGATTCCAGACAGTGGTGGCCATTTTTCGAGGTGATCTTTTGCTGGATATGGGCTGTGAAGCACGGGTACGGAGCAATGACCAGGTCTTAAAAACCGCTTTTGGCCATATTGATGGGCTCATATATTTTCCCACTCGGCACCACAGTCGTCGCATTCGAGCAGTCCACAGGCTGCTTCGAGCATCACTCTCACTAGGGCACTGATAAATCGCACTCGAGCACCAAAACGTAGCCCTCGAGCACTATGTGTTTTATTTCCACATTTTGTTAAAGTAGCAGCTTCCTTTGTCTACATTATTTTGCAGTAAGTGCGTTAGAGATAACACTTGTATAGCCTACCGGCTGCTAGACCTATATAAAGACAGTTGTTTCATTTATTGAAACAACTCATAGAAAATGCGCAGTAAGTGTTAACTTTGTCGAGAAAAAGGAAGATCGAATTGGAGTTCTTCTTGTTATACCAGTCGGTCATTTATAGAGCTAGCAAAAAGCATTTATAATTGAAACAAATATATAAACAGCAAATAGCAAATATTACATTTTGCCCGAGTGAGACACGTTACTGACTGCCCAAGTGGGAGTTATATCAATGAGTGGCAATGCGATGTTTGGGTGCCCAACTGAGTCGCTTCAGTATTTGAGTGGGACAGAACCCATGGTCATAGGGTCACTCCAGAGGAATCGATCCCTTCCTAGCCAAGCAGCACTGATCCGTCCCGCAGGCGTCGAACCCATTATGAGGCTTATCCTGGGCTCTCCATTCGCTGAAAATTTTGCCTGGGGTATGAACTGGGGATCTCTAGTTCCGATACGGAGCGCAAGGGATCTAGTTCATCAACAGGGACAGTAAAGCTTTAAAACTTGCTGAACGTAGTATGGAATATTAGTCTCTGTAGCTAAATTGTTATACCTTCAAGACCAGGTGTTGATGTTTTAGGCATTATATCGGATGTAATGCTCGAATTGCCTTTTAACTTGTAGCATAGAATAAGCAAAAATAGACAGCGTAGTTGAAAAAGTTCATAAGAAATACAAACAAGACGAATGATTTGAACAATAAAATTTTTCAGTGCAATTTCTTCCAAGGGGAGCTATTGTATAATGTAACATACAAATAGAACCTAGTAAAGCACCATGCAACATTAAATTTAAAAAAACCACCACTTTAAAAACAATCAAATAATCATGTCATACTACACTGAAAACTTAGTGATATTCAAAGGAACGTTACCATAGATATGTTTCCTATCTTCAATGACATTACTACAGTGCTCATGTCGGTAATAACAATTAAAAGTGAACTCAAGAAATTTTATTTCAATAACCGAATTCTGAGTGAGTGAAAGAAACAAAGCGAAGAATTTTTACTAACCGTGATAGTGGTGAAATTTGACAATGTCCGTTATTTGGCGTTTTAAGGTAACATGCAGATTGATCTGCACGACAGCTCATTTGAAAGATTGAAATCTCTGTGTGCCCTCTAGTTACATGCGAAGACCGATTCCAACATCTTCCTCTGAAAAAGCGGACCAAACGAGCTCGGGTCGGGTCCCAAAGGTGCCAAAAAAATCACGTTATTTTTTATAACAAGACAACCGGTGTACATATCTGAATATTTTATGCTCCTTTGTACAGCGAGTCAGCCTCTGTACGACTGTATTTGACGCTTTTTATGCGATTGTCGTAGAGTGAAGGATTTGGGTCAAAACGAGTTTTAAGATGGGCCTACGAGATCCAAAATACACGAAAATGAAAATATGAGCAATACATGACGTGTTTTAGTCTCGTTTTGTAAAGCAACGTATGCTCTTTGTAACTGCAAATGGTGTGCTTCTATTGTCATTATTAACGCTGCAGAATGAGGTCAAAACCTGTTTTTCCATGGGCCCCAAGATACACAAAAATAGTGATATCTCTATAATCTCTTCTGGGGTTTTCCGCTCTCATTTTACAGACTAAGCTATCCTCTATGTATTGGCACATTGCGAGCACAGCAACCTGGGTATTACTCCTCAACTATTCAAGCAACATGACTGATATTCTTTGGCCTATTTTACAATGTATTGCTCAACAAATTATAACTGTGTTCATCTAGCTGAGTTACGTATTCAACACTCAGGATTCACCATCTTAGCGATAAGACAAGCTACTAGTATCATATATAGATTTTAGCAGTATACCGATTCTTAAGTTTACAGTCTTCCGGTTTTCGCCAGATGATTAAATAATCGGTTATACTACACAGAAAACGTGCATTTCTATCACATCCTGCCACTAACGATGCTAACCCTACTGGGTTAAAATGACTGTCCCGAAACACAGCCCTTTGAGGTTTGGGTAATTCGATGGCGCCTCATTCAGGTAAATAACGATTGCATATTAATTCACCTTTTGCGTGGGTTTGTGCTACAAACATAAAATCAGTTGTTACCACCAAAATAGTCGCGATGAATATAATACTATCAGTCGCGATGAATATAATACTATCACTACGTATACATACAAAAGGATTTCTGATCTTATCTTGATAATAACTAAAACTGAACTCAAATATAAATTTTTCAGTCGTGCTTGGCAATGGTGCAACAATAATTCGCAAACACAATAGCAGGCTCACCCAAGGAGGCCCCACAGGAGCACTCAGTTAAGGTCCCACAGTTCAGCCCACCAAGATCCCTTTAGGTATTTTAATGCACTACCAAAAATAGGCCAACGATTTCTCCTTACGGAACTAAAAAATCCAAAATTTTTGCCCTGCGTTGCAATATCTATAGGGTTTCAGTACATAATGTCCTTTATTAATGCATATATATTGACCGTGAATCGTCCATATATACTATTCTCGCGTTTTCAGTCCCTTCAGTTCCACTGGAGACCCCCAGTTCGACCTGTGGGAAACCGAAGTTCTCGCTTCGGATCGATCTGGGGGCCGTTCAGTTCGGTTCTCCCAGGTACACTAGAGCCTGTATGAGAAGCTAGCATAGTAGTGAATGACATGGAAAAATACTATCTACATCCATTTGTCCACTCACAAGTTTTACAAAGTGTGCAGTTAGCTATTTGTCATCAGCAAAAATTCGAGAAATCGGGAAAATTTTACTTTGGGAACACATTCTGACAATCCTCTTCAATTGCTCCCGGTTAACAACTGTTCGGTAAAAATATATTATCGGTTAAAAAAATACCTATATACAGGACGCTTTGGCGGCTTTATATCAATACTCGGTGCTAATTCGATCGCTCGTTGTCTAACCGATAACTTATTATATACTTGGCAACCACTTACCGCTTTAACCTTTTCCGCAACGTCTTGGGCGGCCAACATAGCTGCATACGGTGACGCCTCATCACGATCGGCTTTTACTTTCATACCACCTGTTATTCGTACTATAGTTTCGCGACCTACAACGAAGAATTTTTAGCCTAGTCCTATTTAATAGACATTAGTAAGAAAACTGAGCCATTCGCGAAGCTAAGGTAACAGATCCATTTTTGAGCGTTACGCAATAGATAATCGTTACCACTGTGTAATGGGTAACATTACTCAGCCCTAAGATCATGTCTGCTATAGAAAACAGAGCAAAATCAATGGTTTAGAACATAAATCAAAGTTCCCCACCTTGAGGGAGTAGATGTGTGGATCTGATCGGGTATAAATTGATAGAATACTTCTATCTTTGATGACCTTGGCGTTATTTGCTTTTACTACTGTTTAACCAGACAATAATTGCATGACATATTGTTACCCTTGCATGACATATTGTCGTAATTGTAAGGTTTGCCGTTATAATAGTAGTGCCTATTGTCGTAATCATGTGAATAATGGTCGAATACTTGATTTATGTTATAACTGCACTAAGAAACATGAACTACTTGATTTGCGCCTTTATTATGTCAAGTATAATTGATTTCATCATTGTTCCTGACGTACATGTTGGTCATGTGAAGCTCGCATGAGTTAAACGTTCATTATATTAATAATTCGATGTATAACTACTATTTTTCTGGTCTGCCTGATGAGGTAGGATACTTTGTGGTACCTTAGCGATCCAGACCCACCGCCCTTATTCATTGTA
>JASANE010014170.1:0-37809 GCA_030248225.1 Trileptium ribeirensis
TGTAACAGGCTCGTTCCGGCCCGTTACGGTTATTTTTCATGATTTCGGCGTCAAAAGTGCTTCAACGTACCTCAAATCGTACTAGACAGAGTTTAAGGAAACAAAGCCTTCATGTGTCGCAGGGTGCCATGGTTATTGATAAATGTGTTGTTTACCGTTATATGTTCTGCCTTTGCTAATTTCATGTGGTTTGAGTAACCTTTGCCATTGAATGATCGATCGTATATCAATAATCCTTGTCATTGCATGATTTGTCGTATAGTTGTATAGGGGGACAGGCTCATGTGAGCCCAGAGGAAATTCAATCTAGGTAGCCGTATGAACTCAGAGTGATAATGAACGCAGGAGAATGCTTAATTAGTCGGGATCGGCAACTCGAACGGAACTCGACAACTAACCCCGATTCCCCTATTGGAATTTCAAAATTTAGACCGTCCGGGAATAGGAGGCCTTTGACAATCTAAGGGGAAGGGAAGTGATCAGAATCAAGACCATTAAGTTTACCTGGTTTGAGCGAACCATAGCTTAATGGTCACCAAAGTAAGCTGAAGCAAATGGGTTACGGTAGTTTCCGATTATTCGGAAATAACGGACCTCGGGCCTGTTTATCGGCCCGTAACCGTCCAACGGTTCAGATTTACCGGAAATGCCCCGAGTACCTTTCGGTAGAGAATTTCCTGGGCTCTCGAACGAGCCCAAGTCATCGCAAATCGCTGGAGGATTTCACGAGATACCCTGGGGACAAATAGGCCAACATTCAATCAACTGCCAATACTTACGCTAGGTTTGGTTGGTGACCATGGTCCCGAATGGACCTGATATAGGCATATATGAATATATAGTTATGTATATATATGTAGATATGTGTGTGCTGCCTGATCTTTGTGCCTCGGCATACCTATTTTCCCGCCCCCACCGTATCAAAACTTTTATTTTTATAACGTCCGTTGACGCCCTAAATTGCCTGACCCGCACCCTAACAACTGGTTTTTCTGGTGACCATCGGACCATTGATTGAAAGTATGCGTGTTTCTAAGTAGTGTACCCATTCAGGCATCTGACGAGACCAGGCGGGTCTCGATCCGACCAGTCCTCCCGCTGCCATATAACTTACTTCCGTGTTTCATAATGTACCACGAAAATTCAACATACAATTCCTTCGGTTTGTACCAACTCCGTATTTGACCACAGACCCTAAACGTGCCCATGCGACCCCTCATTTTATTTGTCTGCTCCTGGCGAGCACAACGATATCCGGCGGGTCTTTGTCCGCCTTCGCGTTAGCCTCTTATGACCGATAATGTGCCCCCCAATTTGGCCTACCGACTGCAGGTGGGTACAGACCGACCGAAAATTTAACCCCAACTCAAAGGTAGACCCAACGCCCCTCATTGCATTCGTCGCGTCGAGACATCTTCAACGATGCCCGGCGGGTCTCCATCCGTCGCCCCGTTAACCCGGGAGAGCCGAAAATGCGCCCCCACTTTTTGCTAATACTCTCTTTAACGGCCTTCAACCGTCGTAATTTTAGTGCACCTCTACCCGCTGCCGTTAAGGTAGGGAAAACACCCCTCGTTTGAATCGCCTTTTCTAGGCGAGTTCAACGATGTCCGGCGGGCGTCGCTCCGCCCAACCGTTGGAGCGGGAGAGCCCGCTGAAACCCCGTATGCTAATATATGTCGGAACCCAAAATTGGGTCCCGACCCGCCACTGCGTCTACCCCCCTCGTGTTTGGTATCATTCGGCCCCGTTTTTCGTCCTGGGACCGAATTTCGCCCCAGCCCCTCGAAATTCCCTTGGGAACCCCCTGTCCCGACTCCCTTCCCGTGCCTTTCTTTTTCGTGCTTCTTTTCCTTTTCCACTCTCCTTAACCGACTTCTTTTGGTCGGTTGTCGTCGCTGCTGTCGCCATGTGTGTGTGTGTGTGTATGTGCTGCTGTTGTTGTTGTTGTTGTTGTTGTTGTTGTGGTTGTGTTGTGCTGATGTTGTCGTGGTTCTGCGTGTTTCTAGTGTGAACTTGAGCGACCTTTCTGTCGCTCAGGTCGCCTGTGTGTCTCATGTGTAATGTGTGCTCATGAGTATTGTATGTGTATGTGTTTGTAGATATATATATATATATATATATATATGTATATAGTATGTAAAACGACACAAAAAACAGGACAGACGAGGACGGACATACAAAATCCTGTTAAATTTGTGAGTTTTACGGACGGACTGGACACATAGGAATCGGACTGACGGGGGGCAGGTTTAGGGCCCTCCCGAGGGTTCCGGGAGCTCCTGAATAGGACCCCGGATAGTTCAGAGAATACGTAGGAATGTGCTGCGTCCCAGGTCGTGAAATCAGCTCATTCCCGTCCTAGGTTTCCCCCCCTTCGGGACGTCTAAAGACGTCCTGTCGGGATATTTGAAAAGCTATTAGCGTGGAATGCTAGGAATGTTTGGCTTTATCTTGTAAGCCAACATATAAACGTGCAATGTTAGCACGTTTATCCATGGATAGGGTGGTAAAATTTAGCCCCAGATGCCCTCCAAATAAGCTTAATTAAGTGATGGATGAGGCAGCTAACTCGCTAAATAGCAGAAATTTGGCTTTAAATCGGCGAGTTAGCTGGGGGAAATTTGATGGATGAGGACCAGATCACCGAGAAGACATATCCAAGCTTATTCCAAGTACTTTATAACGGGAAAAGATTTAAAATTTTGAAATTTGATGGGTGACCCAACCATTTTTGTAGAACAGTTGGGGTTTTAACAGTCGATTTAGGATTAAGTAATGAGCTTAAGTGATCTGAGTAATGATCTCCAAATATATTCTTGACATAACTTTTGGAGGTTATATCAGAGTTTCAGCTAAAAAGCACAGATGGTCGACCTCCGAGTAATCGGAGGGTTCAAGTTTGATGTCGGCGATTTCGATTGAAGCCGACTCTCTCTAACGGGATCCCAGGGTTTACGATAGCTGTCAAAAATAAAATTTGGGGAATTTTTCGATTGGGCGCCCGGGTTTGACCTCGAAAAAGTGGGCGTCAAAAGAACAACGCCGATTGGATGGCGACAAAATCGCCATGCTTCAATATAGCAGAAAATTTTGAAGCGACGACTATCGCGTCGTCTCTAGGAATCAGTTCGACTTCGGCAGCGCGGAGTTCGGTCGACTTTACTGACCGGCTCCGACGCTAGAGTTTTACTACATTGGTTTCGCAATTTGTTTCGCTTTTCCGTGTTTTTGTTCGCTTTGCGTTTGGAATGGGATTCGACCGATGGAGGACCCGCGCAGACATCTTCCGTCTCGCGGAAGGGGACCAGCAGTTGCTGTCCCGGACCGAACGTCGTAAGTCAGGAAGTGAACCAGGCATATGGGGGTTTATTTTCCCCAGAGCAAGATGTAACAGACCATCAAACTTTACATGGCTATAGCGCAATTCGTAGTTTCGGTAGTTCGACTGGACGCCC
Organism: Trileptium ribeirensis; assembly: GCA_030248225.1. Taxonomy (NCBI): domain Eukaryota; kingdom Metazoa; phylum Nematoda; class Enoplea; order Enoplida; family Thoracostomopsidae; genus Trileptium; species Trileptium ribeirensis. The sequence continues at coordinate 3,459 of JASANE010014170.1, forward strand.
GTCGTGGGTCGTCTGATGTATTCAGGTTGAGTTGTCACCTTTTCACATGACTTTTGACAAACCTCCTCCGTCGAGTTCCGTTTTGGGGACGTATTGAGTGATTGCACGGGAGGGTGTTAGGTTGTGAGCCTAAAAGCCGAAGTAGTTCTGATTCCCCGTGGTCATAGGTAAGGCAAACCAAAATGGACGCTTCTCGTCCATGTTTTACATGATGTGTTGCTCTTGAGTTAGGGTAGTTGAATTTTTCCTGAGTTGACCACGGTAAAATTTCCCCGACTAGTCATAAAGACAGGCTTACTTGTTCATGTTTCTGGTTTTCAAACTTATAGATTAGTGGACCGTTCGAGGCTCATGCCGCTGCTTGAGCTCGGACTGACGTTGCAGATAGGGACAGAGGACTAGCCTCTGTCGGGCTTTAGGAAGCCCCAAAATTTCAATTGTCAGTTGAGTTAAGAAATTTGGGGAAGGTAAAAGACTAAACAAATTCTAAGTGAATCCAGCTTGAGCTTAAGGTTTTTGCACTCCGTAAGGAGCAACACTTGTACACTGTTTAAAAGCTGGCGTCTTGTTTTATCTCTGACCTGTGCTATCAGGCGACGTGTTTATTGCTAAAGGTTATTCGAAACTGGTGTAGCGATTAGTTCCGAGCGCCCGAGACCCAACCAGCCCCGTGACACTCCAAGTACTGGTAAAAGACACGGCTACGGAAAGCTTACGGCGAAGCTGCCCCGACCAGGCTATTAAGTTACCATATCTCACGGTGACAAGAACATGTGGTTAAATTTCACGAAAACACGTAGGAAATCATCCCCTATTTGAAAATGAGCGAATGACCCGGTTAGACACTAAAATCGGTCATGAGCAACGCTACCCTAGGCCCGATAGTGTGTGCCATGTTCAAAATGAGATCACAATACTCCCATTTTAATAAAAATAAAATCGCGACCTTTCGCGAATCGTTTTGTCCCCAACCCGAGTAAGTGCAAAACCCCGTTTTCTTTTCAGAGCGACTTGATCGCTGAGTTTAGGCATTTTTACATTTTATCCCTGGTTGCCCGTTAGGCTATGTACTATGTAGGCCCTTTCTCTGAATTTTACTGATTGTCTCTCTCTCCTTTTTCACTTTCCCTTGTTGAGTTTCGATCCTGCACGGAGGATTTAAGTCCGCTGCAGGTATTTCTGTTTTATCCACTCGACTATCGAGTTCTGAGAAATTTCGTTAAAATTCCAGTGATAACTCAACTGCACAATTTCGACAGTGCAGTTGAGACACTGTACAGTTTCGATGCGTACAGTGTATTAAGGCGATAGGATAAGTTAGGGAGAGTGAGAACGACAAGAAAAGGACAACAAAGGAAACAAAGGAAAAGAAAAGAGAAAGAAACCGAGCAAAGAAACAACAGCCAAAAAAGAGGACGCAAACGCGTCCGCGAGCGAAATACCCACGCCCCCTCGCCCGGTAGAGTCCCAGAGGCAAATTGACCGGCTCATCAGTCCCACCTAGAATTCTACCGAAACTGTGGAAAAGGGGAACTGAGAGCGTCGAGAAGTTACTAGAGGCAGCTCTTCAACGTAAACCAAACGGCACCCCGGACACATACTGCAGGTCTTAGCTGTTACCCTTCCACCCGAAATCGATTCTCACCGGCATAGGCAGGCTAACCCTACGTTAATAGTAAGGACCCAGAATAGTCGAACTCCCTGCTGGACTACTGGAGACACAGAGACAAGAGGAATTGGCAAGGGATGCAGAATCGATCCTAGGGACAGGAGCCTCGGTTCACTTGCTCATCATAGGGGTATTCTGTTTATAATGTATTGAACTTCGGTATTCGTTTGTTTGTACAGTAACTGTTCAATTTTCTGTATATAGTCCGGCATTTCACTGTACCATAGCTCATTCGTTTAATATAACCGTATTCGGAGGTATACAATGAGTTGATGTTTAACTTGCACGATAATTTGCACCCTTTTCTATGGCAGAAGCGCAGTGCCGACCCTAACCTTTATAGCAGTAATCACCAGCAACTGATTTATCATGTTTTCATTGGTCTACAGGCCAGCTCGGTCCCCTTGTCCGCGCCTAGCAGGCCTACGACGAGCCCAGTAAGTAGCACAACCATTCCCCTTCTTCCGGCACCCCCATTGCGTAATCGTAGCGCCGCGCGTTATTGGAAGCGAATTTCGAAGCACGCCAGACAAATAGCCCGAGCAATATCTGATTTAGCTCACGTTCCGCACCAGACGTCTCGGGTATAGATTTTGGTCCGGTACTACCGGGAACGACTTCGCTCGCACCACCCCTTTCTCTTTTTGCACTAGACAAGGGAACGAATGCTTGGACTGTTTGATTATTGCTGTCTTCGTTTGTATTTTCTCGTGTACCTTAACGAATACCCTTTATCAACTGACACTGTGCGTAACTTTGAATAAAATCTTGAAAATCACTAGGTGCGTCTCGTGTTGTTGCACTCTCAGCGTGATAAGAACGTCCAAGTGGACGGGCCGACCCTTCGTGCCACAGCTTGCGGATGCCGATACCCCAAGCCCTGACACGAGCGGTCTGCCGCTAATATTGACATAGTCGTTTTAATGATCCTGCAGCGAGAATGGTCCCTGAAATCAATTGTCAAACTCACTCGTATAATGGTTACGCTCGCGCCGGAGATAAAATTTACTAGGAAAACTGTATCACTAGACATTAATACGGTCAAACTACCATCTTACAAAATAGATACCCCGACGGTAAACTCTCAGGGTATGTCGGAACCCTGTGGGGGCCACATGGCTACAACATACAAAGTGTTCGGCTAAGGATAACGCAGCAGAACTCAAAGTTTACCTAACAAAATCAAACTTATCACGCATTTTACTTTAGGTCATGCTAGACAGAACAACTTCCTTTAGATTAGGTCAGGGAATATTGGCTTGACATTATGACCTGTGAGCAGGTTTCGGTGTCAACCTCCCTGGGGGACCTCAGAAATCATACCCCGATACTAGACACGTGCGCAACCAATCGGGCGGGGTCCGAACACACCCCGTGAAGCGCGCCTGCGGCCTGCTAAGCTCCATAACTCCTTGGGTCTGACCAAGAAAAGTGGGTCAAATTCAGAACTTAGGGTCCGCCCTTGAGGTTATGATAGCCGGGGTCGTATGGGCATGGTGTTAGGAAGTTGCGCCATGCAGCTGCGTCACCGTTATTACATCGTTGAAAAAAGAAAAAAAAAAAAAAATAAAAATATAAAAAAAAAAAACAAAACAAAAAAAAAAAAAAACAAAAAAAAAACAAAAAAAAAAAAAAAAAAAAAAAAAAAAAAAAAAAAAAAAAAACCCACAAAAAACAAAACAAACAAACACCCCAAAAAACCACACCCACCCCCCCCCCCCCCGCGTGGTAAAATATTCCTTCTCACAAGTAAATCACCAGTTTAACAAAAAATTAAGAATGTGTTTTTTCTAAAATTCCATTCCGAGATTAATATTTGATAAATGTAAAAAAATTTCAATTATTTATGTTTGGTGTCGATAAAGGTGTATCATCAACGCTGGTGAGGCAATTTATTAGCTATTTTATAAGTTTTCTTTCAAATTTAATGTTGACAATTGCCATAGCCGAGCTGTTCCAATAGCCGTTCGGCTAACCTATGGTGTAATCCTCAGGTTAAATTCTGAACCGCTCATTTGTGTTTTCTACAAAAATTTTAGGGAATCGAGTTAGTTCAGTTTAGCTAGTTATCATCAAGCCAAAATTGCTTTTATTTTTGGCATTAATAAATGATTGAGTGTTTTGAGTGTTGACAAATTCCTTGTGAAATAACACATATGCGAAAAATGAACATGCTCTGAAATTTTTGCATCACGACTTGCCCTCACGGGATATTTGGTATGCCAAGAATCTGGGATTGCTAACTGCGCAATCACAAATTTATATTTGATTAATTGCATCAGGGATTGCAATCAAGTCATAACAAGATTCCAGTTTGAACATATGAGGCTTTTACTGCAAAGGATATTTGATATATTTGTCAGAATTTGAATGAAATTGGTCAAATATATAAAACCTCAATCGTATGGATTGGGACCACAATGCTGTACAGCGCCGGATCAATCATATTATGGAAAACAGGATCAAGTTTCGTAGCGGCAAAAGTGAGAAAAACTGGACATAATTTAGTTACCATGGCAAATTTTCAGGAATATGGAAACCATTAGACATTTATTTCTCTACAATTTGAGGCTATTTGTCTCAAATATTGATAGTTTTCGCCTATAATGTGGAACCACTTAGGCATTGATGGATCGCAAATATGATATTGAAAAATATACATACCAAAATTTTTATACAAAATGTATTCCAAAAATCTGTTTTAAGGAAAACATGACACCCCTAAAAGCATTCAAAAAGTAAACACGTTATCTTCCCGTAAAGAACTTTCCCTTGTAAATTATTTGTCTTGCTATAAAACTACAGTAATTCTTTTGAGCATAGCCTGTAAAATATATTGCAATTGACATTGTAAAAAATGAGCTTATTAAAAAAAGATCGCAACAGACTGTATTGTTCGTAAATTATATCATTTCAAATATGCTTCAACTTAGTCATACAATCTAAATCTAACTATATATCACATATTTGATCCCATATTCATCAAAATTTAGGCTCAGTTTCCGAGGAAACCTACAAAATAAAAGAATCTTAAATATATCGTATATAATTTTTCCAAATTTATGCAAAATAATTTTTCCAAATATTTCTCAGATACTTAGTAGAATTTCGGGAATATTTTCTACAAGAGAAAAAAATGGTACAAATATTATTTCCAAATATGTAAGACCTAGGGTTCAACAATTTCGTACCCAAGTTAAATAAATTCATGAAATAAATTATTTTTATATGTATATCATATTTATAATTAATTTTATAAGATTAGATAAAAATTTCGGTACTTCGAATGACTGTGTTGGATTTTTCGCTATCCATGTTGCAGCCAGGTGTGAGTCATACATGTCAAAGTAGAGGTTCAGGGTACTACCGCGCCTGCAGCGTCGGACAATCGAGGCCCTGGTGGACCCACCCTGCAGGTAGCCCCTACCCTCCTTTGCTGTGCCACACCAATCCCTCTCGATACCTTACGGGGTGCCGCAAGCGCGCAGAAAATCTTACCAAACATTAGCAAAAATAGAGTGTAAAATTGGTAAAAATAGTGGTAAAATGGAAAAAATGGGCGTCTGCGGGAGGGATTGGAAATCGACAAATTTTTCAGCACCCGCTGTAGGACCTTCCTCTAAGGAATTCTATCTTCGCGGCCATCTCTTCCGCCGACCCCGGCTACCCCTCCTGAGACCTCGGAGCATATATGGTCTGAGTGTTTGGCCAGAACGTTCAAAGCCAAATATCGGAGCATTGATGATGGAAAAACAGTATGTGATAGCTATATGCTGAGCCAATTATTAATCTAACACTTGCTGGCACAGTATGCAGTACCTACACAATTTGACAAATCTAAAAACAAAATTCATTGTCAGTTTATTGGTTGTTACCAATGTTATTATGATCTATATTTAGGTGAACAATCCCTCCTAATCATTTAGGACGTTCAATACAGTTTTGGACAGTGGATCGTGGCAGCGTATAGGGGTACATGGTCTTTAAATATATGTAGTGTTACCATGAATACAAATGTAATTTTAAGACTAATTCAGGTGGAATTCTATCATGGGTACCTCGAGTTTGCAAAGCATGAATAAATCTGACTACGCATCTGACAAAAATTTATAACAAAATTGTATCATGCTGTCATTTTATCTGTCATGGTTTGTGTTGCTTTTATTGTTTTGTGTCATGACTACGAGGTTTTGCGCTTGTTTTGCAAGAAGTCTTGAGCATCCGAGCAATAGCTCCGAAATAGATGCACGGCTACTGAACGTGACTATGACCAAAGCATTCAGGGATCGATAGCTAGCGGAAAACAAATAGTTGTTCATCCGCAAAATAATTCAGGGTGTAAAAGGTTAATTGACGTAGGTTCGTAGGTATTATCATCTTCAGCCAATAACTATGTTTGTTTTTTAGTTTTGGGCTTTAAGGCTAGTCTAAAATATAAGAATTTGATAAAAGCATTCACAAATAAAATTTAAATTTACACCGTTTGAATCCGGAAAAAAGTAGACCGCTACAAATAATAAATATATATACGGTCGTTGAACCATTGAAATGCGTCGTTTATGCTGTAATATCTTATCAACCTTTCAAAATTTTGTACAAAATATGCTTCGTGTGAAATATTGATGAAGGCTGAAACGCTTACAAGCAGCTCTGTGTAAAATGTGTTTTATTGAAATCAGAAAATATTTTACCTTCTATCAACCCATTGTCAGCGTGGTTTTTGGATATAAATAAAAACAGCAAAATATGTGACGTTGTTTTCATTTTGTTAGCCGCTGCGTAAGAGATTAGTGTTCAGCTTTACGGGGAAGATTTAGGGCGTAGATAGTTGACGACAGCTATAATTGTGCTGAAAAATGGTAAGCCAGCAATAAAAGCTGTATGCAAAAACTTAAGCTCAAAAAATGTACAAGTTTAGGAACGTATAATGTGGCATTATTTGTAACTTTCCCAGATATTGCATAATAGATTGTGTATCAAAATTCGCTAACGTATCCTGTCAAAAAGGACTACGATAAGGCGGAAATTAAAGCAAAGTGCCGTAACAATAAAGTAGATTCGCAGGATTTTAGTTTTTGAATTCTTAAAACAAATGCATAAGAAGTATCTTCGAAGCTATACATATCGTCATGTAAAGCAGTGTTTTTGTTTCACATTTATGCGAATTCTAAGTTGTGCAGTAGGAGCTAGTGGTAGCCCCATGCCTGTGAACCAGAGCAATGCCACAGGGATACTTGAGTACCGTACCACCAGGTTTGGTTTGTGCTTAAAGTTCACATATTCAAAATATATTCATCATGCAAGCGTCAGATAGATCCTTGGAGGGTACACACGCAAAGGGTGGGTGCCCCCAATTGGTATTTACGATTAGCCCCAGCCCAAAATTGGTTATTTTTGATGGTACGTCGTCAATTGTGGTACCAGTACGTTTAGTTCGGCGAGCTGGTTCAGAAAATATCCATTTCCGTCAATATTATGATCACTTTTTCGAATTTACCTTCCATATGAGTTTTTTAAGGTCCTGTGTCTAATTACGATTTTACTTGGTCTGATTAGACATTTCTGGGTCTTATTACGATTTTACTTGGTCTTATTAGACATTTCTGTGTCTGGCGCAGGGAAATTGTAACGATTATGCATCATTTACGATAAGTTTCAGGGCCAAATTATGTAACGCGTTCAACTCAACTTGTTTGGGTGACCTATAGCTTAGCTCGACTACTATGGTAGATTTTGGTAGCTTAGCTAGTCTTAGTGTGACAAACAAGGAGTTTAGCTAGGCTCTGCGTGATAAACGGAGCGTCCGGCTAAACTGTCAATTGAGAAATTTTATTTAGTATTGTGCTTAGTGTAATAACACGTTGTTGTATAGTATTTTCACACGAATTCTAAGTTATATATTTGTTTTAATATATACAATTAACGTTTTAGTCTTAGTGTGACAAACAAGGAGTTTAGCTAGGTTCTGCGTAATAAACGGAGTGTCCGGCTAAACTGTCAATTGAGAAATTTTATTTAGTATTGTGCTTAGTGTAATAACACTGTTGTATAGTATTTTCACACGAATTCTAAGTATTATATTTGTTTTAATATATACAATTAACGGTTTAAGCTGTATGCCGGTTTGTGGCAGTATTTAGATAAGTATAGTAAAACGTAATGTTCGGGGACTAAATATCCTCTGGCTTAAGTTATAAGGCTCAGCTGAACGCCTCGTGACAAAAGCACAGTCCAGCTCGACACTGGATGACAAATGCATAGTGTAGCTACGCTATTCAAAATTTTAATAGTCGCACTAGACTGTATGCGTGACATTGTAGCTAGCCCATTTGAACGCGTGATATAGCTAGGATTATGCGCAAGCGTCTTATCGTAAATCATGCATTATAAACACATGCTTCTAGATACGTATACAATGTACTTCGCGCGGAAAATTTTAGCAGCTATGACAAAATGGCAAAATTGAGGAAAATTGGAGAAATTACAAAAGAAAATACTATCTTATTAGAGTTAAAAAGTTTACTTCGACAGATAATTGTCAAAACAGATTTCAGATTCAAAATTCAGATTATTGTGGCTTAAAACAAAATTTACGATAAAATCAAACTGGGTGCAGCTTGGGTCCGATTGGGTCCGTAAATAACTTGGTGTCATTAGAAAATTTGGAATCTGGACACATTAATGGATCCCAAAAAACTCGGTTCTCAATTATCCCCTTTGTTACCCAAAATTTATCCAAACTACATTTACGAGCTTAGTCGTGTGGTGCCAAAATTGGCTGAATTGGTTCTCGGATTAATGACTTAAGCTTAGACTAAGGCTTAGTCGTAAGCTCAGGCCTAGCATAACATAAGTCATCCTGTGAATTTCCAGATTCAGGTGATTTTGCCACCATACAGAAAAATCCGTGCAAGAATCGGACAGTTTTGTCTTCAGCAGGAGTCTGTAATAGACGAAAATCTGTTACGGCTGCTGTATAATATTTTAGTTTCTTATATCAGGCTGCTAGATATTATTGTCTCTAATGGTTAATTGCAAGAGGTTTTAATCTTACGGACAGATGTACGAAGCATTATGCAAGTTTCACATAATAATGAGTGCAAAAACTGGTCAGTTTTGTCTTTAATAGCCATTTGCAAGAAACTATTCTGCGAAACCTGTATTAGTCTTTTAGAACTAGTTGTAAGAAACACTTGAAAGACATCCGTAAAAGACAAGACTCTAACGATTCGCTGTAAAATACAAAAATCTTTTGCGCACAATTGCAAAATATTTTAATTTGTTATGATTTCCTTCAAGAGGGTAAAACCTTTCAGAGCCAGCTGTTAGAATTTGGAAGAGATAACGAACAGCAGCAAGAGACGTGGGTCTCTTAGGTATGTCAGCAAGAGACATTTGTGACTATATCTTCGGAACTTATTCCCGGGCGTAGCGGAATTATTTCTAGGTATACACTTTGGATATGAATATACTGAAGTAAGAATTAAGCCGTTTCAGATCAAAGGAAACACTTGGTTTTATCGCTTATGCCAAGATAGGTGGACCTCATCTCTAAACTTCCTATAACAGAATAGCTAGCCTGAGATTTTGCTGGTCTAGCAATTGGATAAAAAAATAGTAAAAGCTCCATAATTTAAGTATATAATATCGTACAATACTATACAACAATGGAATTTCATGTTGTGAGTCACGTAGCAGACTGCAGGTTAGATATAGTATAAATCAACATAATATGTTCGTGCGTAAGAGAAAAGGTTATAACTATCTCTTTCACTGATAGTATCTGTCATTGCCCATTGTTTCTTTTGTTTTTCCAAATAGCAATTTGCCGCTTCATAATATTCTTGAAGCACCTATTTTGTGTGGACGTATAACCCAAAATCAGGTCTAATTCCGATTAATTATATTTTATTATGAACTACATTATAGATATATTTTTAAATGTGTTGTGTAAACATTCAAGCAGTTGGCCATGTATAATCTATAACGCGGCTCGCAATTCACGTGAATGACAATTATTTATATCCAAAATGCGGTTACATTTTAGACTATTATACGCTGCATAGCTGTAAGTCAGGGAGAATTGTCTCGAGCTCTAGCAAAATTTAAAATTCGTGAACGCAAACTATTAATGTTAAATGCTACAGCTCGCTTATGGTAAAATATCAAATTTTGTATTGTTATTATAGAATTTGCATGGAATTCAATCTGAAATAGATATCATCACGACATGATAGTTTGTTATATTGCATTTATACGCGCAATCATTCTTAATAATAGCAAATTTAGGTTCCGTTGCCTTTACTATGCTGTTGGGTTTTATTGTACTTTACTATGCACTCGGTGGATTCTATATATGTAAATGCCATGAAGCAATCAAAACACCGGCTCCGGTGGAAATCGTGTTCGGTTTGTTGAAACAGACAAAATCTTTCAGAACTGGAATTGCGGAAAACATTATTTGTTTCTAGTTTTACGCTCTTGTTTTTTGTTCAACCTATTTTATTAACAAAACAGCGATTTATAAGCATTTGTTTTAGTTGTTGGGCCCATTTATACTGCTGCTTTCTTTAATTAGATATGTTAGCATAATATTCAGTTAATATGACTTGTTTATACGTGTACATTTAATTCAAAACTTTATCAACTGAACTTAGTACAACAGCATAGTTAAATTTAACTTATTTTCATTTTACGAATTTGTTAAACATGAATTGCTCTAGCATCATCAAATACTTGAAATAAAATCTGTACTGAAAAAACATCATTAATTTGATTGTTTATTGTTTGACGCGTATCGTAATGAAACGCGTTGTAAACTGACTGACATTTTCGGGCCGGTCGAGAATTTTTGTGCCCGAATACCACTAGGTCAGGCCGAATTACCGGCTGGCAGTTTTTCTCATTTGCCGACAAACCTCGGCAGAATAGCTCGCTGATTGTTTTTTCACTGTCCATTTTACCAGCCGGCCTGCTACTATTCCGCCTAATGTATAAGAGTACTGCGGGCTTCTTCAAACATTAATAAATACATTTTCTTTGACATACTCGTAAAATAATAAATTTTTTGTGCTATCTGCACTTCATATTGTTTCTGCAATTTGAAAAGTGTTTATTCATTTTGGGTTTTCAAAATGTCCTCGGTCATTCATATTCCGTATAATTCATATGCATTCACGTACAACGATGAAAAACCGCATTGCGCTTTACACTGCATTCTATGAGCAATGCAACAAATATACGCTTAATCTATTGCAACCAGCTTCAAAAACAACAAGAAACCGTTTTATGTTGTTTGTAGCAACCGGAGCTACATGACCGTCAACGTGTACAAAATCTGCGTAATTCAGATATTGTCCTACACTACTTTATTTGTAATTTTCTGGTTCGAACTAAATGTAGTTAGATGAATCCACCGCGTTTGCGTGTGCTGTTTGCAGTTAGTGTGCGGTTTTCAGCGGTAGCGTAACAAGGAGTTCCTATATTAGCTCTACAGCGCCAGCAACGCAGCTTCCTCTACAAATGCACAGGCTATACAAAAGTTCAAAATAATGCGACGCCAGAAATTTTAGTTGAAAACAAATTATATTTTGGAAAAAGTAATGACCAGTGTACTATCAATGATGTAAAACAAAAGCATCAAGTTTATTCCACACTCCACCTATAGCATTATTATCAAAAGATATTTGTATACACAAAATTGAAATGTAGATTAATAAACCCCCTTGTCAAAATTTAAACCACATACCGACAATCATACATCAAGCTTTCGTAACAACTCCGATATTTACGCAATTTTTATACAAAATTGATTGTTCTTGCTGTTCTATTTTGTTGCTAAACAGGTTATTGTATAGATAAGCCAGTTTACGATCGCACAAGCACGGCTTGCGTACAAATAATGATTTTCCCTTATGCACGCGAACATGATTAGCAATACAGTAGTACATAAATTTCGTTAGCGGCCACTATTTTTCGATTTCTCATCAGAATTTGCTAACTACGCTTTTTGGAAACACCTTTACATTTGCGCTGTGTCGTATACTATAATACGCACATAGACCGCAAATATAGTTGTACAAGCCCGCATTTCATTTGATGAACTCGAACAAACGTGCGAAATAGAGAAATACACGCGTACGTTAATTCCTTTCGTTCGTCACAGAGCACTACTTCGCGTTCACTAATCCAAGAGTACCAATATCACAAATATGAAAGCGATTTTCTGCATGATTCAGTCCGCAATCTTGACAAAAACCAATACAACCATGGTGTAGGCACAATAATTGGAGTCACGCGTAATGGTCGTTTGCTGTCTCTCTTGTAGCAATCTGTTAATCCTTCGTTGACGATTACACGATCCTATAACTTACAACATGTAGACGTGCCCATTTTTGAGTTCAGAAACTAGATGTGCCAAATATACTTTTTGACAAATTATTTTTGGTATTAATTAGTGTAAACTCAACGGTAATAAAGTGTATATGTAATATATTTATGCATCACATACCAAAATCAAATTGTACGTAATATGATAGTCACAGAATATGATGTGCTGTTCAGTTTATCAAACGGCCGTAAAAGCGGCCACCCCGGAGGGCAGTGAGACCTGCCTGCCCGGCCGACAAAGCCGGCATCCTTGGCAAAACTGGGCATTTGCGACGGATTCCCAAATCTCAGCTATTTGAAATGCAGACATTACTTTTCAAAATCAAGGAAACTAAAATGCACAAGATTACCAGCCAAGTAACATATTGCTATATTATCTAACTGCTAACCCGTAAGGATGGTAAACGCACCTTTGTGCGTTAGTCAAAACATTTGAGAATTGCTACTGCCTTTAACGTAAATCTTTTTACTCGGGGAACTACTGTCAAATGTACTATAAGAGCAACGGTGGACGTTCAAAGTTCGCGATGCGCCAGGTGGATCGACAAATAAACACAAGGCAAAATTAGCTCCCAGAGACCTTTCATTGTGTCTTAAAACGATTATGAATTATGGAAAAACATTAGGTGACGGTCATATTTAGCGCATTTCAAAACATATTTCCCAGAAAGCATTTATTTCTTCCTCTGTTAGCATAATACACATAGACGGAAATATCAATCGGGAAAACGCAAGCCGTTTCGTTTCGGCAAATTATAATAAAACGGTTTTTAAATTGTAACCCTTTTTATTAGCTCCACTTGTAGGTTCCCGCAAATTACATATGGACTAACGCACACTTTCGTAAAAATATGTCAACACGAAGCGGCAAATATGGTTCAGTACAGGACAAACATTCCATCACGCCTAGCAGGGTGGAAGATCTAGAAAAGCAGCGAAGATTGCGCGCTAGTTCCGCAAGCTGAGATATATAGACATAGCTTTAACATTTTATGTTATCTGTAGCGCATCAGTGCAATCATCCCTTATCCGCAAAACCCACCCCGCCTACGAGCGATCTAGGAATATGCTTGAAGTGGCATTCATCACTGGCGTTATGAGAAGCTGGTACCATTGACAAAACTAAATCAGGTTTTTCATGGAACGCGTTCCAAATATAAATTTCCCTACTATAACATACAGTACTATATTTTATAAACGTGAAAAATGTACAACTTACTTCAACTCGTCCCGCGGCAGACACCTCAACCCGAGCTGACAGCATTGCGCCGGACCCCACTGCCATCTTTTTTTAAGTTTGAATTCTTAAAAATCTAAATAATAGAAATGTTAACTGGCATGGGTTGTAGCATATAAATTAGATAGTTTGCTTGAGTTTACATAGTATAAATTTTGTCATAACTCGAGACAACTATCCCTGACTGTACAGTCTTACAGTAAATTCTAGTCTAAAATTTCGCCACATTTTTGATATAAATAATTGCCATTCAAGTAATTGCGAGCGGCGCTATAGATTGTACGTGGCAAACTACTTGGATGTTGACACTATGCATTTATAAATTTATGTGTATTATATAGACACTGCTGATAAAATATGTTTAATAGGAATTAGATCTAATTTTGGGCTGTACGTCTACACAAAATAGTTGTTTGAAGAATATTATAAAGCGGCAAATTGCTATTTGGAGGAAACAAAATTTTATCGTATTTGAAATCACGGCAATGACAGTAAATATCCAGAAAAGACGTAGTTAACCATTTTTCTCCATCACATGAACAAATTTGTTGAAATTTATACTAAAGCTAGGTTACAATCTGCTACACGACTCAGAAAAATAAAATCCTATCGTTGTATGGTGTTGTACGATATTATATACCAAATTATGGAACGTTCACTGATTTTCCATCCAGTTATTGATCCAGATACAAGGACACCGCACAAATCCTCGGCTAACTATCCAGTTATAAGTCGCTTACCCTATGCAGAGTGAGTTAACTATGCCCAGCTATCTTTAGGCATAAGCGATAGAAACCAGATGTTGGCTTTGATCTGAAACTGCTCAGCCAATACACACACAAATTCTTACATCAGGATATTCAATATCCTAATTGCATGCCAAGCAGTAATTTAGCTACGCCCGAGGAATCAGTTTCCAAGTTATAGTCATAAACTGGCTAGCCCAAAGGCTAGTTCACCTGCCGGGGGGTGCCGGATTTTGCCGGGGGGGCCAATTTTTTTCCCGGATTTTGTCGCGTTTACACGTTAATCTTTGTCAGCAAACGGCTTTGAGCCGGGGGGTACCCGAACTTTTGCCGGAGAGTAGAAGCCGGGGGTACCTCCGTTTTGCCGGGGGTAGCCGAAAATGCCGGGGCCCCCCGCCCCCCCCACTTTGGACTAGCCAGACAAAAATCTCTTGCAGATAGAACCAATAGACATGTCCTTTGTTATTGTTCGTTATCTACTTCAATCTCTAGCGGTTGTCTCTAACATTTTATTCTCTTGTAGCAATGCATAATAAATTAAATTTCCTTACAAAGTCTATTGAAGAATTTCGTCTTTAACAGCGAGTATTTTGTCTTTTAAGGATGTATTTAAGAGACAAATGTCCCTTACAACTAGTTATAAAAGACTTTAGTTTTGCACAACTCTCTGTAAGAGATTAAAATCTCATGCAATTAACCACTAAAGACAGTAATATCTAACAGCCTGTTATAAGAAATAAAAATATTATACAGCCAGCCGTAACAGATTTTCGTTTCTTGCAGACTCCTGCTAAAGACAAAACAACTGCAAGGTTCTTGGCATTCTTCTGTGAAACATGCATTTAGTGAGATGATGTGTGAGATTCGGCATTTGGTATAGTAACTTGTGTTAGACCTTCAGATACGAATCGATTCTTGAACAAATGCAGAAGAAGTATTTACGAGTATTAAATAATCTCGTAGATATGAGAAACTTCTTGGCATTCAGTCGTCTGTTTACCGTTGTCCAGCCGCAGAGCCGTCGGTTGACTCGTCGGCCGGCCGTTACCTGACTGCCGGCCTTTGGCCATCGTGCGCCCGAATATTTTTACTTTAAAACCAGCTGTTGTCCAACACTAACTACAACTAAACAAATGTAACCTCATATTTTAGAAACAATGTATGTAATTAAAGTTTAATAATGCAACCGCAGTTTAGGTAAACCGTAACCGTTCACCATTTGATTTATGCAGATTCTTCTAAACGAACTGAGCATTGATCCGTTCCGGTCCAGTGCACCGCTACTAAAGTTAGCTGTCATCCTTCAGACCAATCTTTTAACGGATGAACGTTTGGAATAGCATTAATTGTGTTACTAAATGATAAATGTTCGGTTTCGTACCTGATGCGATAGAGGTTGCGCAGCAGACATATACAGTTTGGGTAACAAATAATATTGAGTACAACAAAACTGACCGTTCCCACCTTCTGCTAGGACTACAGACAAATATGACTTTCTAGAGGATTACCGTTTTGGCGTATACATAAATGCTATGATCACATTCTATTAAATGTAATGTTTCCTTCAATCGTGTGTATATGCTGACGATGTCGACCAACTGCACACATTTCCCTGTGAACGAAGCATGTGTGCAAGCTTACAAGACCACTTGAACTAATTTTAATTTTATCGAAAAGGGAAATGCCGGGCAATGGCGTATTTAGAATCGGGCATCTGAGTCTCATCTCATGCTTGCCTACGACGAATAGGCATTTGCTAGGCGTCCACGGTCGGCAACATTATTTTGAAGGAAGGAGTTTTATGTGTACTTCAATGGGGAATGGAATAAACAAGACCCTTCCTGTAGGAACCCCCACCATGTACCGAAAAATTCCGTAGCCCCCGATGCAAACACTGGTGCGTGAAACCTAGGAGTGCCGAACGCTCGGAACAGACACCCAAAAATGCCAAGACATTTTTAGTAGAATTCACGAAACTCTTGTAGGACTACCAGCTCGCCGAGACGCAAACTTACACAAGACATGCCCCGAGTGAAGACACATGCCTTCTTGCTCATGAAATTTCAGTGAGGAAAGCGGTATCAGTACACGCAAATTTTACTGTAATTATGGGCCGTACATCACGGAAATACTTCTGTTAAAGTCTACAATGTACTTGCTTCGCTCGGTATTTGACATCGTTCATGATACTGCAAATTGACGTATTACTTTCCTACTCAGCGTCTTTATTCTCATTAATCTCTCGATATTTTTCTGGCCTCTGGGATATGCCCTATCAAACCGAGGGTCAATGGAATTCCGTTTCCACGATGACGAACGTGTGTCTGCTGAAGTCACAAATAAGCCCTAATTAGAACTTTTGAGCTTAACGCTCCCATATCAATAAAAATTGGAATTACCCGAGCATTTCCATCTTTCCTCCGACCGTCGACTAGGACCGCGCATCCAAGTGCCATAAAAACTACTTCAATAATCTCGATGCATCACGCAGCACACTACCCGGTACGACGCTTTTTATGCTTCATGCACACATCTGCACGTATATACACCCGCAAACGTATAGGAGAAATTTGCTCAAGTAAATTCGAGAACCTAGGTAACCTGATATGAATGTACACTAAACAATCTCAATGACCTTTCTTCACACAGACGCGTCCATGATCGCAATGGATTATACCTTCCGACTAGACAGGCGTAAGTTGTGTAGCCGATCTGAATTCCGAGCGCAACAACATCGACCCGATCAACTAAAGAAATTTAACGCAGAAACTTTCTCTGTTTACCAATCGCCGATGACATGCCTACCATCTTAAGATATCCGTGGCCATTTATCAAAATAGCGAAAGATTCAGACACCATTCAATTCAAGTGCATAGCGGTATATTAAAACTAAACACAGCAATTCACAATCCTATCGACGATCCCAACACTCACGGTATCGTCAAGAGGGCTAGGGAATCAGTGCGCATGAGAAAAATAGCGAAACAAACCTTCAATAAACTCTTTTGTCCCTCTATGTTCATAACTCAAAAAGAGCTGATCTAAGGCTTTCCTCCATGCTGTATAAACGAAAAGGCCAAGACCAGCGAAGGCGCGGAGAAAAAGAACCGAGAGAAGACCCAAAAATAACACACAAAATCTACTTTGGAAAAGCAAAAAAGGATCTCAGAGCGACAACAGGTTTATGTAAGGTTAGAAGCCTACTGGTGCCGATGCCGCGTCATGTTTTTACTCTCTGTGTGCCCTCCAAATGCTCTTAGCTAAAAATTAAAATTTCTAAACTTGAAATTTCTAAAAACAGAAATACACAAGCATCTTCATGTATAGCCGTAGAAAAATTACAAAACTACAGCTTGGATGTCAAAAGCACTGACAGATATAAATATGTATTATTTTAAAAAAATAAACATCACAATTCGCGACTGGCCACTGGACAACAACGCTATATTAAATTAGCAATGTTAAAAGCGACATCAGCTATCGATGTCTGGAAAATAGGACATTTTTGGCAACAACATAGCTCATGTACAAACAAGCCCAAACGACGAGCTGGCGGGCAAAGTTCCTCCAAGCAGTTGACATAAATAAGGGCCACGCGAGGATAAAAGCTTTTAATAAATATATTAAAAATGCGTTTTTAGGCGAGCAGGAAAATGCAGGCTGCCGGGAATGAAATCAGCCGTTCGCTCTTTCTGGTCGTCTGTTTACCAAGATAGAAAAGTTAATATTCTATCAAAGTTGGCCCTCCAGGTGCTATTTTATGCATCAACAATGAAATTCCACGTATTGTTTTTGGCATTGTGAATCGCCGACAAAGAAGGATATAAAACTAAGTTCGCGAATTGGTCTAAGTTCTCAATGTTCTCACTGTTCACAATATGCTCAAACTTTTTGCACGTTTGTTCAGCGTTGGCGATTCACAAATTTTAATTCTCTCCATATCACTAAATGCTTTGGGCTGTTGGTTGGCTCCATAATTTTTTCGTCTTTCTGCGTTTTAAAAAATCCTGATTACTGATTTTACGAAATGCGTCTGAATGACGGTTATTTGTATACAGCATATGAGCATATCATGAGTATATTTTATCACGTCACTCCGTTCGGCCCCATGTAAAACAAATGTGTAGTATTGTGTAAAGGAACGAAAAACACAGCAATTGCTACACATACAAATTTATTATACGAATTTCAACCTTTGTAGCTTAAAGTTCTATTTACCAGATGTTTTCCTATTACACTACACTAGAACATCAGCAAAAACATAATTTTTAAAGCACTGAAATGATTGGTTGTAAGCATCCAGGCTGTGGTCCAGATATATAATAATTAATGCTGGCGGCACATTTAGGCGGCCGTGTGTATTAAAAATATCTATGCCATTTGCGTGGAGCATTTTTCAGCAACTCTATATGAAGGCTTTGCTTGGTATAAATTCTTGAGAGGCCAGTTTGTGGATTTCAGCTAATTATTGTTGTAACTTGCTATGCCGTTTTTTGCAACGAATACTTCGGTAACATATTTTATACTAGACGTTTCATGTCGCAGCCACCGTATGTCGACAAATCGTTTTATGTTGTTTTGACAGATATGTTTTCGACTTCCCACACAGTGATCACGACCATACCAAAGTGCATGGTAGTCGGAAGGCTATACTATGCTGCATAAGTAATGGTGTCGCGAACACAGCGCACATTACACAAAGGTGTCTTCGACACCCTATATTTAAACAGTTGTTTAACATAGGCGGGAAATTAGCTAAGTGAAATATGAAAATATTTACGCTAATTTATTGTATCTCATAACCATGCCATTAAACGCTTTGCGTAGGAAGTGCATGGACAAGGCTTGCACTGTATAAACTCCCTACAACGGAAAAACAACAAGGCATCTTGCCAAAGACCTTTCATCACCGCTAGTCAGAGGTTTACGGTGTCCATGACACCATACATAAATGCTGATGGCATCAGAAACACAATAAAATTCCTTAGAATACAGTGTTGGTGTTCCGTGCACTATATAGTTAACGGTGCTACGCAGGCCGGACGTGGACAAAACTTTCACAGATTGGTCAAATTATATTGCGAACGTTGCATTGGAGAATTGCAAGAATAACATCCTCGCTATAACCGATATATATAAAATTATATCGCAATGTATACCGAATTTCTATTAGAAAATAATATACAACTTCAGCAAATTAGAGATTTGTGAATACCGTCCGATCGTGCTTTTTCCGTGATGTGCTTTGCCTTAGTTTGGGCAACTTTGGTCCGGGTAGTTGCGTAACAAAAGGTTAGGCACTATTTTGTTTCGTAAATTTTGTAGATACAAAATTTACACAGCAGTAATGTTCTGACAATTTTGAAGTGTCAAAGTTTGGACTATGGGTAGGTACTAAACAATAAAACATGCCATTGTTATCAAATGCTCCCCGAAGACGGCTAGTTTTTCACTGTTTTACCAAGCCTTACATGCTCTACAGGTCGCGTGTGGTAATAATGTTTAAAATACGATGGCATGCGCAACGTAGAAAACATTTAGTAACGTTATCTTTTATCATAAGTCTCCATTGCTGGCTTTACAGACGAGACGAAGACCAAATTCAGTCGTAGCGCTAAGAGTTGTATACTTTAATTTTAAAATCAATCTTGTTGCATTATGTGTTAGAAGAACAACTCATATGTTTTGTCGTATAACAAATGGATAATCTGCATTTGTTTTACGAAATCCTTTCAGCCCCAAGATTGCAGACCCTAAACGCGTAATGATAGCGATTTCACACTTTTTCCTAGAGCGTTACTAAATATTTGAATTCAAGTAAAAATTAGAGATGGTATATTAGTTAATGATTCCAAAACTATATGTCAATATCAACATTTGGTTTTATTTTTGCCAAGCAATAGCGTTATTTGTCATCAGTCATCCGAAAGACCTAACTGAGTTGTAGGAAAACTGCTAATCATACGCATTGTGCTATCATGGCTCTCGTCTTTTCTCTGGCAATTTAGTTTCAAATTAAGATTGGAGTTTATGCTGGAACGATGAATCAGCCGCTGCTCTGGAATTGGTATGGGTGCATACAGAAATTGTAATTTTTATTTTGATAAACCAATCCGAAGTTTATATCGAAAAAGTGCCCATTCCACTCCTGAACACCAATCCAGTTTTCACAATTACACTCTTAATTGACATCAAGTTTACTTATCAAGCATACAATTCACCTCAATGTTTGGAAGAAATAAAAAAATATTAAGCTCGGCTCCAACTAATAGTTCATTAGACACCAGGATTGGGTGGGCGATATCTGTGATCTATATGTGTAATACCATCCAATATTCAGCCCACCAGTACTAATGTTATATTCAATATCTAATGTAGCTACGTTGATTGTGCTAAAGCAGTTGAACAAACGTTGATCATACAGTAAAATTTTTTGTATGAAACAGACACAAACCAACCAAGGACTTGCTCTAGCTGAGACATACATGCGAATTTCTATGTGCGTAATGCAATAATAAAATTCCATCTCAAAACCTTGAAATCTTATACTTCATGCGTTTGTCCACTTTGGGTGCGTGCACCTGGGTTTTTATTTTGTCAAGTCAGTTCACGGCCATAAAATCAACGGTTGCGAACAAATAATGATTTTCACTTATACACGCGTATGCCATTTGCGATGCAGAAACTCGTAGGCTCTGTTCTCGGTAACTATTTTGCGATTTATCATCGGATTTTGCTGATTGGGTACAAGTGAAGACGCGATTACAAATCAGGATTTTGCTCGTTTGCTATAATACACAAATAAACTGTGAACACTGTTCTCTGATTCAGAATGATATGATGATCAAAAATGATGAACGCGGACAAGTAGTACGAAGTGAATAAAGATGTGAGAACGAAGTTTCCATTTTTGCCATTGGTATTAGCATTTTTGTCGCACGCGCGTGAAGTGTACTCACACATACTAAACGTCATCAGCTTGAGCGCTTGCGGCAGTTGTTTAGCCAATTCAGAAATCTGTTGCGCACGTTAAGGTTGAACCTGTTCTACGTGAAATGCACGGCAGATAAAAAAATCCTTGGATAAAGAAGCCGGAAATTTCGAACTTGAATATGCCATTACAACGCTGACTGTGGGACAATAGTGTGACACGCTGCACACACGTTATCTTGAATGTCTCATTAAAATAAAACATATTTATTCTTACATATTTATGCGTATGACAATAAATATACACATGTACATACATTTATAAACACACATGTACAGAAATGTACAAACACACATATACACAGAACTTATCGTATATACACAGAGTCGGGGAAGACGCTACACACGAAACAAAACACAAAAATGTCAAAGTGACTCGAATAAGCCAGCGAATGGCCTAGAAAGCCCAGCTTGTATCTAAGGATCATAAATACGTTACAACAATGGCAAAGCAAAACTACACAAACTTAACCACTCGTTTTCGAACAACCTCGACGGTCGGCTGAGAATACCTAAAACAAAGGAAAACTTGTAAAAAAATTACTTTCGTAATACGATCGAACTAAACCTTTCAATTAAGGACGAATACAGCAAACATGTATGTAAAACAGGAGGCAACAGCGGCATGATGTAGTTAACAATTCATGCATGCATTCGTCGTGAAATTCATACATAACATCAATTGTTACCCCAGCACATAGCATCTCCAAGTGCTTGAAACAACCGATTGACTTAATTTATAAAGTAAAAATTTGTGAGGATCAATGTAATGAAAAGATTCCAAATGTGTCGGTTCTGTTAAACACTCTAACGTTAGTACAATGCTAACGAAACCATTGCAATCATAACGCAAGGGTTCCTCGTGAGACTGTAACGATCGACGTGGACTTGCATTCAATAGTCAAATCTAGAGCACGGGTCGCAAAAATGCGCTCCTTTTGGACATATCTCAGTGCAAATATGCCAATCAAATTCCTTCAGCAAAATCCGTTTCGCAACGACTTTCGCTGTATTGCTGCTTATATCCTGGCTAATCTCGTTTTTTGCCGCGCTACGGGCCAGAACGCATTACCCTAAATCATATTTCGTAACTAAAGACATATGTACACAATAAACAAACGTACTGAAATTGCTGTCCTGAAGAGACGCGATATACAGGTGTTCGCACTACATTTGTAAATATGCTTTCGATGAAATGCAAAAAATGCAGGAAACATTAAAGAAAAATCAATCGTCAGATAATATACGGCGTTTGAAACGTCATGAAAATTATATGGCGCTCTATCACAAGCCGTCACTATCTGCCGGTAAGTATGCGAGAAAATTCCGTCGAGGAGCAAGTGACATCTATTCCAACGATGATAGTATCACAACATTGTTTTATTAGATACCGAACCATAAACCTTAAAAACTTAGACAATTCGAGATTTATAAAAAAGAGTGTTCCTAATGGCCTACCAACTTGCATACGTAACCCAGTTGCGATAATTTATTTCCTAGAGATAGTGTAGACTGCCAACACCGTAACCAGTACACGAATACTCGAAAACGCAAACTATGAATGGGTTGCTGAAGAATTAAGTGCCACCAGTGAACAATAATCGCTTTGGCAACAGTTGCATTGTTAAAAAGTTTTTCCGCTTCTGAGCGGACAGCGTATAGAATTTAAAACGGACTATGCGAAAAATACTAAGACTAGGATTTATTACGGTGCACAATAATAATTTTTCAGCGGTGTTCCAAACCAAACTAGAGCGCAAACGGTGCCATGTGTGCTCTAGTATCGGGCGCTATTAAACTAAAAATATAACGATATGGTCGGAAATCTTTCATATCTACTCCAAATAGATTCTACAATTTTGCTATTAATTCAGTGTCTTACAACCCGAATACTATGCTGTCTTTAGCGATCAATCGTGGAGTACAGCGGTAACTGTATGCAAGATTAAACCTATGTGTACTATGGAGCCTTAAGTCATGGGTTGACGGCTTATCTTTGAAAAATAATGTAACTAATCGCCATATGCAATGTCAGGATGTTCTTACCCAAATATGTAAAGCAAAATAATGCTGTTAACCAAATAATTACTGCGTAATGCTCTTGATACTTTTTAAGACAAAACCACTTCACTTACGCGAAGTTTTGAAAAAAAGATAGTTTTTATTATTTTATATTATACAACAAAATAGAATAAAAACTTTCGATTCAGACCTCGTGAGAATAAATATTAATGCACGATGACAGTGAGGAAGAGAAGCAAAAACAACTTCAGGAAAATATGCTTTACGTAAACATCTAATTGTTTCAACCAGAAGGTAGCTCTGATAGTAAAGATTCAAACAGCGTCGCCTTTAGCAATGCAGGAATAGTATTGCTGCTACCATGAACCTATTGCTGTTGTAGTGAGTCCCATTGTTATAAATGTTTGCTATTATCGAGTTTAATCCAAATGTGTCTGGCGCTCTTTTACTGCATAGTAGCACAATAGCTATAAAGTTAGCCGGTGCCATAGAGGTTGCAGAAACTTATAATTATGCGGGTATTACGTATTTCAGGATTTTAAGCTAGTTTACTACAACCTTTGCAAAATTTTAACTTCTCAAGTACGTCGTTATTTTCCCAAATTGCATACCTGATGTAATGCTTTCATATAACTTTTAATTCAGTTAAAGTTGATTTTTTAAACAGAGGAATACACACGCAGTATTTGTAGACATTTTTTATATATTTCCGAAATTTCGAAAGCTGTACGTAGTGAACTTCTACAAACGAAATTAGACGGATTCAGGGCCAAGACCGGGTTTTTATCAATCGATTATATGATACCGTATATTAAAAAATAACCATAGATACAAAGTCTGAAAACGTATTAAAGCACTGTAATATTGTCCTTACGACTGTCCATTCACGACATTTCCTTCAATCATTTCGGCATAAACAGCGTCGCCCCTGAAGATGGGCACTGTACATTAAGCATAGGCTATGCAATTTTGGTCAATTTACCTCTACTTAAGTTTAAACGGCACGGGTGCTACATGTTATGTCTTAGGGATTTCAATATTACTAGTGTCTACGGTTCAAAACCATTGAGACTCTCTCATTTCAGAAGAAACATGCTACGATTGAAACAATCTGTAAAATTATCCGACACATCTAACGAAAATTACAGTTGCTTACCGATAACACAGTTTTTGGCTACGTTACAACGTTCCTGTATACGGATTTACACAATGGCGCAAATCTGTCCTAAACATTGGGGGGCCCAAGGTACCCATATTTGGTATACATAAAACATTATATGTTTAAATTTTTGTTAAATGTATCAACTCCAGTATTTACCTTCTGTTCAGTTCCCGAAAGTATTTCGCCGGATCTCTGTCTTCGACGCAAATTCCCGAGTAACGGCATCAATGTCAAGTGAGTCCAACCGTTCCTGATGGCAGTGGCAGACAGCCGCGTTACTGAGCCGCCTCTGGGACATTGTTGACCTAAGCCATGTGAACAGCCTGCGAAGCGAACTGAAAGATCGTTCAGCTTCACACGACGATGCTGGCAATACAACACAAAGACGAATAAGCTCCTCGACAGCGCTGAGCATTTTGCGAGCCTCCGGTGACAGCATTCGAAACACGTCGATGGCCTCTTTCAGATTTTGGTAATGATGTTGACCGCGGAATAGGCGCAGTTTGACCTGCAGTTGGTTTGATAACTCAGGATAGGCAGAAGTAGTGTCATTGACTTCGCCGCTCAGTAGAGCTGACTACAGCTGGCCATAGATGCTCAAATCGGCCTGGTCGAACCGCTCAATAAGCTGGGAGGTCGCAGTGTCTACCACTTTGTAGAACTCCTGTCGGTAGTAGTCTTCAGCTGTTTGGTGGCAATGAGCAGCCGAGGAACCAGCGTAACGAGGCCTGGCGTCTCCATCGGGTGCTCTGCTGGCGGTCTCGCATGACGAAACTGAGAGAGGCGCTGACGTAGTAGGCTGTGTTGACGGTCCTGGAAGCTGAAGCTCCATAGTCACGTCAGATGTATCCTTTGGGGGAGTGTCAACAGCAACGGGCGGCTGAGTTATATTATCTGTAGTCTGTGAACCGGTAGCCGAGGTTGAGGATTGGTCATCTGGCTTCTTCAGCCGTTTATAAAATTTATGCAAGGTTGCCATCGATGTAAATGTCACTATATATCATTGATTGTATAGCTAATGATAACGCTTCTCTAAAACAACAAAGAATAAAAATCACATTTTAGAAACAATAATTTTGCGATTTGAGATTTGGTCCAGTAGATACGTGAAATTTTTGCTGTCGGCACAGCGAATTATTGGGGGGGCCCGGGCCCCCCCGGCCCCCCCAGGATTTGCGCCTATGGATTTACATAATTAACTAGTGCGTTGGTTAATGTAAGACAATTTATATATCGCAAGTTCACAGGATTGAAAAATATTTAGGAATGTTTAGCTATGACACTCTGTCGTTGTTCGTTGAGTGTCAACTGTGACACTAACGGATTACTACCTATAGTCGCGGCTGACTGTGGGACCATGGCGTGATACGCTGCACACATGTTATCTTGAATGTCTCATAAAATGTTGATTTTTACTTACGCGTACACTTCAAACTTTGTTCCACATAATATTAATTAAAAATTTTATTTAAAATAATTTAAACTCATAGTTGAGCTATAATCACGATTTCTTGCTATATGAAGTTATAGCAATTGTACTTTTCTTCGCGGCGGTTTATGTTATTGAAGCGCTTTTGGAGAACGAAAATAAATTAGTAAAATGTCAGAGAGGACTTTTTTGCTAATATTTTGTTAAAATTAGGTAAAAATAGAATGTTGTAACAGAAATATACAGCAATATTAAAACGAGATATCTGAAATTCCGTGGCAGGCGACAAAAAACTGTATTGTTGGTTTTAAAAACTAGAACCATGCACTGTTTTGCGAATTCAAAGAATTAAGTGCAATGATCTAAATTTTCCTAGATAACTTAGTACGTTTAATACATCAAGTATGGCACTTCTTGGGGCCTCAGTCTCAAAATGCCGATCTACTGGTTTAGTGTTCATTTTTGTATTACGACCAAGCGGCCTCCTTTGTAACTATGCACTTTCGCTTCTATACAGCGTACTTGACTGAGTTGCACTTAAGTGCTCCAGTTGAGTACTTTTATTGAGAGCACATTTGGTACTTCAGTTCTGAACCTACGTTCCGTGAAACTTAGTCTGCAGTGTTGTTGCGAAAACACGTTAGTACTCCAATATTGCGTGTACGTATATTCAATATTTAGGCTAGGACCTGGATGATACGATCACTCTTCTTAGCTCAATCAACATGTATGCGTCTTTGCGAACCAAAATTTACCCATACTTGTGAGTGTATTGGTGTTTCTGTGTCACATATATTATTTTTAAGTATATGGATTGGATCTTGCGGTCGGTTTTCTTATCTCAATTCATATATGCTTATACAATTATTTTGTCTGTATTACCTTCTTGTGTAATTGATAACGTAGTAACGAGCGTTATCCCAAGTTCTGAATTCTACTTCTGAGGTTAACTAAATGTATGCCCACACTATCGATTGACATTATATTGGACTTGTTGTATTTTCGTTTGCCTTTCCTTCATTAGTTACACACACCAAACCCTATTAACATCGTTAAGAGGGGTTATCTGCTTTCGTTGCTAGGTGGTCCCGGGAACAGGTCAAACTGGTAATAAAGGACCCGCTTATGGTACTGAGCCCAAGAAATCGTGGAGTTTGGGAGCTCTAGCGCTGGCCGTTGGAAAATGGGACCACCTAGTGATTAAGATCAAGCCTTTAGGCAGGCATTGGTGGTTTTTGGCGGCCCCGATATTACTTTTCGGGACCCTTGGGACCTGTTTTTATATTTCTTATCGCCCGCTTATATTTGCAAATTTTGGAGCAAAGAGCAAAGTCTCTGGGGATCCATCCAGTCGTAGCAAGGGGAGGTCATCAAAATATGGTAAATTTTCTAAATTGTTTTGCACTCAAAGTTTTTCTTAATTTTTATCAGTTGTCCACCAATTTTTGTCAGTTTTTCCAAATTTATTGACAATTTTACCAAAATACTCCGCGTGCCTCCGGCACGCAGTGGCTGCCTTGCCTTTAGAGGTGAAGCTACAGCCCAAGCAGGGAGCGACAACAAGAGGAGAGTCTGAGCTACAGGAGGTATAATCTCCCTATTAGGACATGCGGTACACCCTATGGTTATTATATTGTCAAAATCACAATCTCAATCGTGCAAAAGTTCGCGTTCACGCAGGATACTCAACTTGATTCGTGTCCTGAAGGATTAACTTGTTGTCGTCCGACCTAGTTTCTCTCTCGCGCAATGTCTGACAAACTCATGTCGGTGTTGAGGGATGGAAAACCCATTGCATTAGCGAGATTGCCGTACGCAAACCGCTGAGCCACTGCTAGGTCCCTTAAGGAACCTATCAAAATAAGGGAATAACAACGCGTGTGGAAACGATCATATCATGCTTCGTTATAGTACAACGCGCCGCAATGTGCTATCATGCCAATTGGCAGAGTTAAGCGTTAAAGGTTTAGGGAAGCGACCAGCAGTTAATGTTAGTACAACGCCGCAGACAGTGACAAAACCGGCCCTGCCGCACACGTCTTAACATAAATGGCCCAAGGAACCCTGATGGGAGGTTATGTTATACAGTTAGAAAAAAGAACATGTTAGAGCGGGGGTTCGGGGGCGGTAGTCACCCGGCTTGTAGTATGTCTCATATAAGGATCTTAGTTTAGGCTAAAACTAAGGCTTAGAATTAGTATATCGAGAACGGCACTGCCTGCGTTTTAATTACATGGGCCAGGTAAATGATACATATTTTTTTAACTTTAACACCCGAGCTAGCTCCTGTGTCGCATAGCATTTGGCAAGCACAACCCCGCTGTGGATACAGTTTATTTTGGTATGAACGGAGTGCGCAAACCATTTAAATGTTTTCGAAGCTGTTGCTCGATAACTTAAGGAAAAGCATTGGTAGGTCGCATTTTCTATTATCACTTATATGGAACGGAATATCATAGCTAGTGAGAGAGGGTATTCTGGGTAACAATTTTTTTGACAATTGTAAATTTGTCGTATGTCTAGTAGGCTACCAGGGTTTCATAGGCCTAATTTCCACAAATTTCGGGTTTTAAAATTTCCTTTCACTAAATGAATAACACTGGCCCTAATTTTGGTTTTCTTAAAATTTTCGAATTTTATAAATTGTTTATTTTTCGTTCCTAATTTGCATAAAAAGCAGTCGTTTCACTCACTAGCTATGTACAGTTAAGTTCAGTCTAATTTTAGTTTTTGAGTCTTGCTTCTGATCTTGTAGCATTTGCGGAAGTGAACATCAGCACTTATCTTACATGTTTTTTATCGAATTTCATAATTCGAAACACTACTTAGCTAGTCTTTCTTGGCTCATTGTTTTTTTATATGTCGGTGTGTTAATTGTTGCTTAGAGGTCTCCCACTGAATTGAGGAAGCCTACTTAAAGTGACTTGTGGATATTTTTAGTTTATTTTACAATAAATTGGAGTTCTGGAGGAGCTTCATACGCAAAGAATTGCGCAACATCGTGTTGGAAATTCTGATTTTGATTATGGACTTATATCAGTGGTGTAAAGAATGAGCGTTTAATTAGGAATGCTGCACACGTAAGTATCAATACCGGTTAATTAATTAAGTAATATTAGTCTGCTAAGAACAGAAGTGGTTATAATCTTAATAAGAGCGGTAGAATAGCGTAACCTAATTTTGAGTAATACGTTAATAATATTGGCCCTTGAGTAGAGTGAGCAAGTCCAGGGCGAGAGTATAGGTGGGTCTCCATAAATTAGTAGTACTACTTGTGAAGTCTGGCAGCCAGCCTGGGTCAGTGGAGCAAATAGTGCTATTCTTGGGAAGACCGGGCTAGTAAGGGGCGAGGAATCGACTACCGGCTCGCGTCGCCATTATAACTCACTTACTGTTCGTGGCCAGCCAGTTGGGGGACACGGATCTGCCCATACGAGCAGCCCGCCGGGGCTCGTGTGGAGTAAGAAACGTGGCTTTTCGATACGAATATTAAAAAATCTAAAGGTGTGACATTAGTGCCTTAATATTTTTTATCACTTCGTAATAAACATTCCTTATACGTATCTCTCCCACTTATCTGGAACCGGAGCAATTAGAGCCGAGTAAGGTTCACGCCGCCTCGCAAAATATAGGGCGAATACTGATCACGAAAAGCGGGACGCGCGCCGTATACATCGTCCCACCGGCATTCTAGTGGCCATACCTCGGACCACACAATCTTCTGGTTACCAATCCCGTCCCCTTTTATAACCGATAGCCGTCATAAGGAAAAATACCCATCCAACCACTACCCCTAACAAAACATCCTAAAATAACACAATTTTTCATTTTAAGATAAGGTAAAAAATATTTTCTGCTTGTCTCATCGATGTGATAGGCATCTTACAGTGCTTTTCTGGTCGAGTGTTCATGCGTGCTATATACATGTGTTTTTATGATACCCGTCTAGCAACGAATAAAAATATATCAACCAGTTTGTTTTTATTTAGTTACCTAACCATTCGTCAACGAGTTTCTTTGCATCATCTCTACGACGAGTGGTTAACGTGATAGCTACGTCATATACAAGCTCAGCATTTGCAAAACGAACCAATACTTATTCTATTCCGGAACGGCGGACGGGCCTTAGCTTTGCATAGTGTAGTTCGTTGAGTCAGTTAATCGCGTGAGTTAGTACGGAATGTCCAAAACAGTTAAAACTAATCTTACGTCTAAGAAGAATAGAGGTGATAATGGGGAAACAGCAGACAGCGGTAACATCGCCGGTGTTGGGGAACTACGCCACAACGGTCCATCAAACGTTGGGATCATTGATCTTAATTCTGAGGATAACTTAAGCAACTGTGGCTCGGCTGTCAAATCCATATGCACTACCTACCCAACAGGGAATAACCGGAACCGAAATTTTCCGGAACCGGAATCGTCCATTTAAACCGGATCCGGAACCGGAACCGGAATTTGGTCTTCGAAATTTATATATAGTAAAACAGATGAAGGAGGAAATCAAGGTATAGTGGATTTAAAATGCATTAAAAATAACTTATATACATTAAACTTAATGTATTGCGATGGTATTATTGCCTTTCTGAAACTTTAAAGAGACTGAGAAAGCTAATAATGTTTATTTATCGATCAAATATGTCGATTTTTGGACACCTAGAGCAAAAAATGCCTTCCAATATACACCATTGCGTATACTGCGTCAAATCGAATATGATTACAAAGCTTGGAGCGTAGAATTCACACTGCCGCTCTGTCTCCAGTCGCCTTGGTTTACTACACATACGTTTGTTACATGTTCTTCTGTGGGAAAGAAACTTGAAATTATTGGTTTATATGATTCTAAGAAAAAATAATAGATAGAAGGTAATTTTCTGATCAGTGATCAGGGACACTGTTTAGGCTAGTGCCCGTAAGTTTTGGACAAACAGTGCCCGTAAGTTAGATGAAAATGACTATGATGATAACTTTCTAATCAGAATGCTATAAATGAGACATACTGTGATGCTGCTCGCACAATTTCAATAAATACAGTTCTTTGCCAAGAAAGCAGTTTCTAGCTGCGTTGCAGATAGCGTTAGTTTACTTCAATTTAGACTGATTTACCAAGTTTACAAACGCATTGGCGGGTTCTTGAAACATTTTATGTTAGCCAAGCATACCCTAAGTACTTCTGCGTAAGCCATGCTCTGTTACCGAGTTGGACCGGTTTAATTGAAACGTACCCCACAGACTTCTGGATGTGTAAAATAGCTGCTACAAGCATCGACGTGGTTTTGATTTGTTAACAAACTCCTGCAGGTTATTATGAAAAATTCCAACTGAAATCATGTGCACTACTCACGTTTCAAACGTCAAATTGTTTAGTTAAGCGTTTCTTTTGCTTGGTTGTATTGGAGCTTGATCATTGTATAATATATATTACATATGTTTGGATCACAGATGGCAAAAAACGTGGAAAATTTCAAACAAACTTTTTAAACCGGAATTCCGGTTCCGGAATGGTTTTGCCCTTTGCCGGAACCGCAACCGGAACATGATTTTCGCCGGAACCGGAATTCCTGTTACTCCCTGCTACCCAAATGATATTACAAGTGATCATACTGAAGCCATGCAGTGTGACAGATGCGATTGCTGGTATTGCATCGCGTGCATGGGCATGAACTCTGTTGAGCATGGTGCGATGATATCGTACATGATGCTAAGCAAACATGCTTTGTACTGCGACGAGTGCCTTGAAACTACTAAGAAAGCAATGTTTTATGTGATGCCGCAATTGAAGCTAAGTCCAGTCTTGATAACAAGTTATCATCTAGAATCGATGCTCTCGAAGTACAACTTGCAACAAAAACGGATATATCTGTTGTAGAGGAGCTACAAAATTCCGCCAAGGCGCTTCAATATTCCGTGTTCTTGTTTCAACCTCAAACCATAGACAACAAGAGCAATATAGATACTAAACTGATTGGTATCCAGAATGGTATCGACATACTCAATCAAAGATATAATAACATCGTCCACGAACAGGCGCAAAGCGCGCATCGTATGAGAAATCTGATAGCGCGCGCCGTACCTGAGGACAAATCTAACAGTAGCGGTATTAGTGACAAAGACAGAGTGTTGCGCATGCTTGAGATTTTGAAAGTCCAGACTGAGCCTATTACTATTCATCATCCAGAACTTGTCAAAATTTGATGAGTTCGCGGGGAATGACAACCCGTCTGCTAGTCCAACGCCAAGACTTTTATTATTTCGTTTCGACGATGCCGATACTTTGGAGTAAATCTTCGCCAACAAAAGCTGTTTAAATAAAGCCGATGGGTGGTTCTACGAAATGTTTATTACTCGAGACTACACATAACTGGAACGCGAGCGATATGAACTTAGTATATCTCAAACCGACAAACGAGTGCAGCGGATAAAGTACCAAAACATGCCGTCAGCCATTTAGACGAGGAACTAGAATATTCTACATTACTGGCTTTTCAACCTTTGCCGTAGCCGAGCTCTCGCCCGCTGGCGATACATTCACATAGGGGTGAATGACCACCGCATGGTGCGTCCTATCAATTTCACCCCACAAACCGTGTCCTATCTTGGCAGCCGCCAAGTACAACGCTTCCAACTCCTCACAGCTTAATTTCCAACGTCTGGCCTCTGATAACGTGATTATGACAGCGACAGTACTAGTTTAGGTCTATGGAAATAATTGTGCAAATTGAAGGTTGTGAATCGCAAAGTGATTGGCAACCACAGCAAGTTTTCAATGATCTGCTAAAAACAATCGACCTTGATAGTTGCCAAACCGTGTGTAAGTTGTTTAAAAGGTATTATGTTCAGTGCCCCAGCAATTTGTCAATAAACATTCTGATTGGGAGGATTTACGTACTAACGGGAACTAGGACTTTATTGGTGTTTGTGAATCGAGACTTGGTTCCTCTGTCGACGACGCATCCTTTACGATGCATAGATGCACTTTTTTCGATGTGACCGCGTTGACATTTTTCCGGGTGTGGTCAGGGGTGGTTTTGCCGTTTTGGTTAAATCTATGTTAATGCCGGAATTAGTTATGTTAATCCCGAAGCTTTATTGCGAACCGTGTTTGGCAAACTCCACCGTGATGATATTGGCTCGTTTCCTATCGCTGATTACCGACCGTCAAACAGCAGATACAACCTGACCTTCGGTCACTCGGAGGATGATGAGCCAAGGAAATCGTGGAATATTATATGGTGATTTCAACATCCCACGACTACAATGGCTATGATCTGCGGCTAGTACGTCAATGGAAAGTTATTTATCGAAGAAGTAACCGAGGCTTGTCTTGATCAAGTGGTCGACTTTCCCACTCACCAGGAAAATTTCTTGGACCTGATGCTGACGAACTGCTCAGAACGAATATTGTGCTCCCCATCCCCAGGTTTAGGAACAAGTGACCACGACACTGCATGACACGTCGATATTTCTGTTAGATTCCTTTGGCGACTACACGACCCGTTCATCAAAATTTACTCAAAAAATATATATAGTTGGCATGCGGAATTTTTTCACTGAAACTGATTGGCATGCATGTTTTCAGAACATCACAGCATCTGACACGTGGTCCATTTTCAAAGAGGTCTCTGATACGTTCGATAAATTTGTACCCCGGAAACTGATAACGTCTCACCGACCTAAACCATCTGGGGATGGCCATCCTACCGTAAAGAAAACAGATAAAATTGTCGGGCGCGATGGACCAGATACAATAAATCTATAAATCAAATCGTACCGCCGTCGTGGACACCGGTCAAAGTTTGAACGATTGCAACTTGTTGATCAGTCCACGACGAGGATTTCGTCTCCGTCGAACAGGATACCGCAAATTTCGTCGAGCTATAAGCAGAAAAACCGAGGCAGAACAGTGACGTTACAGCTCAGGAAGTGCGCCAGAAACATGGAGTCGACGTTTAAAACACACGACCGATGGTGCCAAAACAACATCCTGCGGCAGTCTGTTCCACGGCCTCACAACCTCAAAGCAAACGAGTAAAGGCGACAGTTGAGGTTCGATCGTGGTTTATTCAACTTCGTTGAATTTGTTCGTGTTCGTTGTAGTTCGGGATCTGCCATATCGAAGATGTTTCGCCAATCAAAGTCCACCAAGCCATGCAGAAGCTGATTAGTAAAGATTAAATCAGCGTGATGTCGGCGAGTCTTCAGCGTTTGCAATTTGAGAAACCTGAGTCGCTGCAGATAATCCATACTATTTGTACCTCGAACCAACCGTGTGGCTAATGGTTCGGTCAAACCCCAGGTGTCCACCACCAAGAAGATTGTCGTGAAACGATTCCATAATTTCGGTTCGTAGTACGTGTGGAATCACTATCTGGTAACATACCCTAGGTCTGCGGTTAGGTCTTTTCTCTTCCCAAATGTGGCATAACAGACCCTTAATAATAACATAATTCTCATACCTGAGGTTATCGACTTTCTTACCACTTTCTTTAATATCACCCTCCAAAAAATCAATAATTATTCGTAATTGATTTTCGGATCGCTGCAAGTTATGCATGTTTATATCCATATTTACACCATTGCTTATCTCTCCATCGCTTGAATGTAGCTTGTCACTAGTATCTGAAATATTAAATTGAATTACACAAATTATATTTTCGTCTCTTGGAAAACACAGTTGGTTATCATCCTCATCCTCTTGAATATCTTC